>JAAGAY010142834.1:51703-97562 GCA_011801015.1 Ardeotis arabs
GTAAATCTCTGTTTAAAAAAAAAAATCTGTTCTGAAATCTTACTATTGTAAGAACTAGATAGTTATTTACTCCCTAGAAGTTTCTATAGTTTCTTCCTTTAATGAGAATGATGTGCACATTTTATATTAATTTATCTAGCACTTTTGTCCTGTTTCATTTCTGTGGAACTGTAAAAAGCAGAAACAAATTTCTGGGAAAGTCAATTAAAAAAGCTCAAGTAATCATTTAAGGAGCCTGGTTTTAGTTATATTAGGCTGGATCCACAAAAAGTGCAATTTCATTTCTGAAGTGTTGTTTTAAGTATCTGCCTGGAAATCTTAGATATTCAAGAGCCTTGCTCAGCTGCTGCTTGAAACTGGAGACATCTAGTCCTTTACGTTCAGACTTCTTACACAGATGAAATTCTGCTTCCCCCTAACCTGAAACATTCTGACAATGAAGTACTGCTTTTTTCTGATCGTTTAGGACCACCGTTCATTTGACGTGGAATTAAATGAGGGAATTGGCTAGAGCAAACAGGGACACACGTGTTCATGGTGCTTAGGAGAGGACGTAGCTGGCCAGCCTGCAGGCTGGGGATCTGCAGGGCGGTGGGGAAGATTGCCAAAAAAAACAAAAGAATTTGTGTCTCCCATATCCGGGTTGACTGTTTTAATTTGGAGTCATATTGAATAAAAAGACAGCATGAGCTGTGTGCTTCATGCTACCTGTCCACCTCTACGGGTGAAATTACCTTTTAGTGTGTCAGGTAACCTGGAGCAATGGATCACCGTAAGAACCCTGTGGTTTTATAGAAGCCAGATTGAATCTCAACCGATAAGGATTCTAAAATCCACAAAGCAACTCACCATTTCTTCCATCCGTTTAAAAGACTCACTTGGTTTTGACCATGTTTATCAGTTAACTTCGCTGCTCCTGGCTCTCACTCCAAGAATTCCTTTCCTCCATCTGAATTTAGCATTGTCTGGTTAACTGAACAGAAAGGAGATGAAATGCATTTGAACTTTTGTTGTTTCCCTTGGCTTATGGAGAATTTTGTCAGGATTTAAAAAGTTAAAATAATGAATTGTTACTCAGTGCAGAAGCTTATCAAATTTAGGCACGCTTTCCAAGAACTTGCTCTAAGTTCAGTCTGTTTTCTGCAGATTTTTTTTGTTCTTACAAACATTTTTTCCAGATGTACTGTGAAGAGTAAATTATGTTCTTGGCTTGTACATAATCTCTGAGACAGGTAAACACAATTCCTTTCATCTTAATGATAACATCTTTTATTATTTACATCTTGTGTTAGACTATTTTTTCTGGTTATATGAACATACTAGGAATTGTATTGTTTATATTAACATGAAGATCAGTTCTGACAGCACATACACACAAAATTAATTTCATGACTCAAGTCAATGAATATTTCTATTTCTTACCTGTTCTAACTGAATCAAGAAGTTTGGGTTTTTTTTTCCTGAAGGGACACAGAAATATTACTCTCCAAGCCATTCCAGGTGCAGTGTGTTAGGTTAGCACTGGGTTCAAGTGCACTGACTGGCTGTTGTTTTGTTTTTCTGACACGTAGAATCACAGAATGGTTTGGGTGGGAAGGGACCTTCAAAGCCCACCCAGTCCAACCCCTCTGCAAGGAGCAGGGACATCTCCAACCAGATCAGGTTGCTCAGAGCCCCGGCCAACCTGGCCTGGAATGTTTCCAGGGATGGGGCATCCACTGCCTCTCTGGGCAACCTGGGCCAGTGTTCTACAACCTTCATGGTAAAAAACTTTTTCCTAATATCCAATCTAAATCTACCTCCCTCTATTTTAAAACCATGACCCCTTGTCCTGTCACAACAGGCCCTGCTGAAGAGTCTCTCCACACCTTTCCTGCAGCCCCCTTTAGGCACTGGGAGCCGCTCTAAGGTCTCCCTGGAGCCTCCTCTTCTCCAGGCTGAACAGCCCCAGCTCTCCCAGCCTGGCCTCATTGGAGAGGTGCTCCAGCCCTCTCATCATCTTCGTGGCCTCCTCTGGACCCTCTCCAACAGGTCCACGGCCTTCTGATGTTGGGGGCTCCAGAACTGGACACAGTACTCCAGGTGGGGTCTCACCAGAGCAGAGTAGAGGGGCAGAATCCCCTCCCTCGACCTGCTGGCCACGCTCCTCTTGATGCAGCCCAGGATGCCGTTGGCCTTCTGGGCCGCAAGGGCCCATTGCCGGCTCATGTTGAGCTTCTTGTCCACCAGCATCTCAGAGGCAGCGACCAGGCCTACTGGTTCTTTGGAATAATAGCAGTGACTTTCAGTGGAAGCGTAAGAAGGCATGCTACAGAATAAAGTAAATAAATATCACTGGAATTGCTGAGGAGCTGAGCTGCCCCTCTCTGTGGGTCAATCTGCACGTTGCCGTTGCCAGGTAACCTGGACCGTAGGACAAACCTGTTCGTACTTTTGTATGAGCTGGACTGGATTTCAGCCAGCTCAAAAGGAAATATCATCGGTCTTTGACTGTGGCTAGACCAGGCCATGTTTCTTCTGTGAGAAACAGGAGATAAGGTGCGCGGTTAAAAAGAATAGGATGTTCACAATACTGAATTGTGAATCCTATCTAATGCAAAATGAACAGTGAATTTTTGTCTTGTATTTGCCAGAACAGACTTCTACTAGGAAACCACTTAATCCAAACAAGGCAAAAATGACTCTGCTGATTTGGAAAAGGAATCTGAAATCTTCAGATTTAGATGATTGCGGTTAAACAGAGCGAAGTTCATTAGTCCTTCCCAGAAGTAATGTTCTGCTGAAGGAATAGATTGAGGATGTGGTTTGTAAGTTGCATTTGCAACTGGTTTTAAGTAGCTTAAGGTACTGAACTTACAAAAGGTTACTTAATTTCTTCCTTGGATGCTGTAAAAATGGTTCCTGTACTGCAGATAAAGGTTCCTGTGGATCAGTCCAGGGTATCCCTGCTAGGAAAGCACCTTCTCTTGGGCATGTGCTTTGTCTTTCCGTTAGGTTAAGTCTCAATTTAAACTGCAGAGAACACTGGTAAAAACTCAGTTTATTTTAATTTTCTTCTGTTCACTTAGTTGACTTTCAGTCTTATCTTTCTTCCTTTGGCTTTTGGTGATTTTGTTACTGTTCATATGCAAGAGTAATTACTCAGCTGGTTAATGAATTATGATGCTTATGTTACAGGGATGTCTTTGTAACTCAAAAATAGAAATCAAATTGCTTGTTAATTCCCTCTAGTGACAGGTGATGAATATACCAAAATTAAACTTTAGTCATAGATGGAAGCAACACAGTTGCTAAGTTGCTAAAACTCCCTGGTACCTGGGTAGGATGGAAAAGTGATGTCAAATGCCTCCCTAGTTCAGTTCTTCATGAAAAATTAAAAGGTTTATTTTTGCCCTCAGCCGCTCGGGAGAGGAGGCTCTGTTGTTCAGCCGGAGTTCTTTTTTTTTTTCCTCTCTTGTCAATTGGGATATCTCTGAATTGTGTGATTACAGTATGTGTACTGCTGTCCACTGTTATAAATGGTCTTTTTATAGGTCTTATTTCATTAAGGAGAGCTATATTAGCTTTATTTTGTGAGTACTGTCTAGGAAATCTGCTTAAATTGTAACTGCGTATTACTTTGAAATAAATAATTAGCAGATGTGCATAAAGCAATTGAGAATTAACACGTCAGAGTATCAATTCGGCGTAGGATGTATTTTTTTAATACTGTTTTATGTGTGACAAAAATAAAAAAACCTTACCATTCTATAAGCATGCCACCGTATTTCTCTGTAAGGAAGAATGATAAAATAATACTAGGCTATTATTTTTACTCGGTGTTCCCTAATGCATTTCATGATCACACTTAAATACTAACATACTTAGTTAGTCTCAGTATTTTTTAAACAGCTGTTCCTTATAAGTGTGTTTAGTTCAATCCATTTAGAAATTGTATTGAAAATTATTTTTAAGTATGTTTTAATTTAATCTGTTTTCTTTAATCTTAATTTAATGTTGTTGCTTTCAGTTGATTGGTGTTGCTCATTGTTTTAGTCCTTCTTGCCACTCTTGGTGTGTCCTCCTTATTTCTGGAAATGCTTGATGGCTCGGGTGAAGCTGTCAGCCCTTCTATTTGATAACAGAATTTGTGGTTTTGCCTTCTTTTCCCGTTTGTTTGGTTTGGGTTTACCAC
Source organism: Ardeotis arabs (assembly GCA_011801015.1). NCBI lineage: Eukaryota > Metazoa > Chordata > Aves > Otidiformes > Otididae > Ardeotis > Ardeotis arabs. The sequence goes on from JAAGAY010142834.1 coordinate 55,878, forward strand.
CTTCAGCAGAAAAATTAAAAGATCTAAGATTGCTATTGATGTGCTATTTCTCTTTTCCTCAGACATCTTTTCCACTTTTTCTCTACTCTGCCGTGCTTCATTTAGCAGATGGTAGTTTGGAAAGCAGTTCTATTCCTTAACCTTGTTGTCATTTCACAGCAAGTTTTTCTTCTTGTGATAAAAATGATAAACTCCATCTTCGATTGACTGAATGATTTTGAATGTCGTCTTTGCAGGATGTGGTACTGCAACAGGAGGAGCTGAAGATGAAGGTGAGGCTGAAGCTGGCTGGATTGAAGGTGCTGCCATCCTGCTCTCCGTTATCTGTGTCGTACTTGTCACTGCCTTCAATGACTGGAGCAAGGAGAAGCAGTTTCGTGGGCTTCAAAGTCGTATCGAGCAGGAACAGAAATTTACTGTTGTGCGAGGTGGACAGGTTATCCAGATCCCGGTGGCAGAGATAGTAGTTGGTGACATTGCACAGGTGAAATATGGTAAGTTTTGGCAACTAGATGAACTTTATTTATTCTCCTTTCACTGGAAGTGATTTAAAAGACAGAGAATTATGTGATGCCATTATTGTCTGTGGCAAGATCTCAATTTGGCTGTTAGAGCAAAAGTAAAACCTAAGAAATCATACCTGTTCATACAAAGGTAGTTCTCTTTCATGGAGGATTACACTATTTGGAATTTTTGGTTTCTGTCCAGTTAGGAATAAGAGGAAGTATTTTAAAATGCTCTGTGAAAAGGAATTGTGCCTCTGTGCTCACCCCACCTCTGGCTGCTCCAGAGGATCCTGTCAGTCACCCCAGATGGGATGCTTCTAGTAGGTAGATGCCGTAGGGAACGCCCTGTGCTCCAGTGAACAGGAAGACCTTTGCAGGAACTCTGTGTGCTGTGTTCAGCTGAAGTGGCAAATTCCAGCAAAATGCCTGTTCTGTCAACCATCGGGTCTCTCCCAGACTTAGCTAAGGGTTCCTGAGAAAGGGCAGCTTGGCTGTTTCTTAGCCACTGCTGATTCCTGTGAAGTCTGATAAAGAAACCTTCATGCCATGTTAAAAAGAGCGCTCCCCCTGCCCAGCATCAGTGATTATTATGTTCATCATTTGTTAAATGTGACGCGTTCTGATTCTGGGACAGCATTAGGCAAAAAATATTTGCAGTACAAAGGCCCTTCCCTATAGGATTGCAATAATATGGCTGATATGGACTGATATGGTAGTAGTTCTTTCACCTTTGCTTTCATTTTACATTTAAATGTAATCATTGTTAATTGTGATTTTAGAAATCTTTATGTAATTATAAAAACAATCTTACTAAGCCACTGTGGTTTTCCATTACCATGTTCTTACTGAAAGGTGATCTTCTGCCTGCTGATGGGATATTTATTCAAGGAAATGATCTTAAAATTGATGAAAGTTCTTTAACTGGAGAGTCAGACCAAGTCCGCAAATCTGTTGACAAAGACCCAATGCTCCTGTCAGGTAAATCTGCCTGAATTCTTGCTGAGTTATCGTTTATGCTTTGGTCATGTTTTGTCTTGTTTTGTTTTTCCACGCCATCAGGTTTTGGTAACCTAGATGCAGCTGATCTTTTGAACACAGACACTGGCCTTGTCTGTTTGTCGTACAGAAGACATGCTGTTGTTTTTTTGATTGTGTGCAATTATTTCTGATCATCATACTTATTTTGTAAAGTGAGAAAGTAATGAAACATTTTCAGAGGAAAGGGAAAAGTATCAGTTAAGGAAATAACAATTGTTTCAATTCATTGTATGCTAGTTTTAATTTAACCATTACATTTCAAAGCCCTTTAAAGTCTCTAAGCACTTTGTGTGCATACTAGCTACAACTGAAAAAGAAACAATGTACTTAGAAGAAAATGAATATACTAAAATAGAAGGAAATGGTTATACAAAAATATTCTGGGCTTGACTTCTGTGGTAAATTCAAGTTATTTGTAATATTTGTATTTTGTAATATAATTCTATACAGTAAATCAGTTAAATAGAATGTGATTTTTTAATTCTGATAAAGATAGCTTCTAAATAAGTTGGTTGTCCCAGATTCCAGCTGGGATGTTATTGCGAAATAGCAGCCTGCTGATCTCATGCCAATCATCAATGTGTTATAACCCGAAACAGTCACTTTCAAATACATTTGAACTTTTTATTCGTGGAAAGGATTCTTTTTGCTGTCTGGTTCTACAGTCAGCCAAGAGTCATCCCAAATAGAATATTTACGTTGCAATGCAGCGGGTAAGTACACATTCCTGCAGAAATCCTGCCCCTGTCCTGCCTCTCTGAGCTGGTGTTTCCCAAGCAACTACTGCTGGGAGATGCCTTTGTTCAGAAGAGACAAGTAGCTACAAGTAAGGACGTGACAATTTTATTGAATTAACTTTCTATTAATCCTTTCCAAGTTTAAAATCAGATCATGAGTTCACTGACCATGGGATTATGAGTGTTTATTATGAGAGTTATGGTATTGTGGTCTGGTAAAAAACCGTCATATTTCAGTCAAAAGATAGCTGCATTAACTTCAGATGAAGAAATTGCTAATGTGATTTGTGGAGTTTGCCATTGCCACAGACTTAATGGTACAAGTTTAGTAAGCTTCAAGCATCTTTCTGCCTAAAACTGTGTATTAATATTTTTTTTTTTCAAATGACACAAAAAATTCCTATCACTTCTGAGAATAAAACAGCAAAACAAATGTATTTTGCTCCTTACGATTCCTTTGCTTTCTTTACAAATATTCTGGGTTTTATTTGTTAACTGGTTTTGCTACAGTGTTGTTGCCAGGCGCATGCTTTTTGCTCTTCATTTTGAAAACCTCCAAGTTTTTCCAAGTCATGAATGTCTGGAGAAGGTGTTGGCACATGTTCAGGAGAGGCTAATAAAGATGAGTGGAGTAGCTGCAAACTCCAAAGGCTGCATTTGTGCAGAGAAAATGCAACGGAGAGGTCAGCCCTGGCCGGCAGCACACATATAGAAATGCTGAACAGTGGGGACAGGTCCACTGTGGAATTCTTCGTGTCCCTCTCGCTCCTTGATGTACTGTAAGATAACTTAAGGAAGTGTTCTGAATTTCTTGAGTAGTATATATTTTTGCTAGATTTACAATAATTTGATTTATCCTAGTAGTGTAGATATTTAGGCTTAGCTTGATTTCTAGATTAATTTCTAGATTAGCATCTCTTGGAGATGCTTTCCAGTGTGTAACCAGGGAGGTCTGCAGTGATATTTTGAGGAAGGGCAGCTCACTGTTGCCTAACAAAATTTGTAATCCAATATTGTCCTTGAAATATTTGTGCATTTTTTTCCATTTCTTTTTTATTAGCTGATAGTTGTACTGTTTTGGAACTATAACTTCATAACTGGCATAATGTCTTAATTTCAAAGAGACATTTAAAATAATATTTTCTTATAGAAACATCTATCATGAAATATCAGAGAGTTCTATCAATTAAAATATCCTGTTGTTGAATTCTAGTGGTTTTCTGATTTTGACCTTTCCATGGATTTGTGTACCTCACATGTTCCTAAATTGAATTTCTGAATACCCATAGGTTTCAGTGGTGGCTGTGAAAAACGTGATAATATTGCCCTGAAAGCCGTAGTGGGAAGAGAAAGGGAAAGGTGTCAAGTTTGGAGAAAATATGTTTTTGTCTTGCTTCCCAAAAGTCAAAATTTCTTTGCTATAAGGAGCAAAATTTGTCTTTATGTTTTTATTGCAGAGTTAAATAAATTATGTACTCTTTCTTTTTCTCTATTACTATATAATCTGTGTTGTGATTACAAAGAAGGTGGAGAATTAATGTGGTATTTTAACAAGCACTGCACACACCTTTGGTCCATACTGACACTAATGAATTTTTGCTCATGCTGTGTTAGAAAATCCCTGAACTCTGTTTGCTCAGGAGCAGAATTGATGATTTGAGATTCTATCATGCAAAAACTGACCTTCTTCAAGGTTTAATCCCAATGATGTGGGAGCTGCTGCGCCCACTGGAATTTTTAGTAGTCCAAAAGGCAGAAAGTTGGAAACCACCATGTATTTCAGGATGAGTTTGACCTGACTTAAAAACTGAGTTCCTGTTGGATGTTAACCTAAATCTGTTTTTGTAAAACATGTTTAAAGAAGAAAAACCCAAATCAGCGCTCAGCAAAGCCATCAAACAGACCTTAGATTTTCCTCATCTTTGCACCTGAAGGCATCAGTAAGTTACCTCCAGATGGGCTGTTGGACTTTAGAGAAATGTTGTCAGGATGTTGCTTGCCGCTGTTCTCCCATAATCATCTGCTGGAAATGAAAACAGTTCAGGTTTGACAGAGGAATAACTGAAAAAACGTAACGTTTGAATTGCAGCCACAGTTTGCTTTGTGAGTCTAAATCTGGTGAAAGATAAACACCCCGAATCAGGAAGTCTTATTTTCACCGTTGGCACCTGAAACGCTTTTAATATTCGATCAGTTTCAATGACATCATTAAACTAAATGAGTTTCTGTGCTTAATGTCCTGTTTAATCATCCAGATAGTCATTTACTGTACTTGAGAAGCAATTCTGAGAGTACCAGTGCTGACTAAACCAGATGGTTCATTTCCATCTCTGTATAGCACATTTGGTACCACCTAGGAAGGCAGAAATGGAAATACAGCCTGATATACCTGAAACAAAAAGCAGCAGCTTCTCTTCTATAGTTCTGCTGTACTTCTCTCTAAAATATTTTCCTTCTTTTGGTTCTTGAACAGATTTGTACGCATGGCGTAGCATAAGCTATTGCATCAAAAGTCGTGAGCTTAAACGAGACTGTGGTGAGGTTAAATTTCTTTGCAGTGAGCATAGACATGTATCAACCAGCAGCTGAAGACAGCTTGGGCAATCAAACTCCCTGCTCCTCAGCTGTCTCGGTTGAAGCTGATGTGCCCTTTAGGTTTTGTGTCGTTCCAAGTTCACCGAAATCCACGATTCCTAAATACAGAAGTTTTGAATATGAGTGTGGCCTCAGTATTGCACACAGTGAAGTATTTTGGTGTTATCATAGTTAACTTTGTAAAAAATACCTTAGGAGGCTTTCTGTTTAAAACCTTTTTTCTGGCTGTTTAGATTAATTTGGTTGAGTTACACAGAGGAGCTCACCTAGTGTAGTTCTGACTGAAGTCAGGCTGGCAGAACATTGCTTTATCCTAGGCTCACTTTTACAAACGCGTGTTTCTGTCAACGCGCAGCAAGGGTTTGAAACAAAGGGAACAGAGCTTATTGAAGAACAAATAAACAAAAAAGTCTCTGATCGTGGTACTTTGTTAGGTTTTGGAAATAAAATGAAGCTTGATTAAGGAATCGAGTCAGTTACTGCCTGTAGAAAAATAGTCCTGATTCTGTCTTAATTCCTGGCCAGAAAATATTCCAAGCTGGGCTTCTAGCACAGAAATTTTCAGATCCAAGCAGCTAACTTCAAAAATTATTTGGATATGTTGAAATGACTTGTAGATGAGTGTTTTCTGGAAAAAATATTTTTTTTTTTCTCCCCACGGAGGATATTCTGATGGTTGATTCACGTCATTATTAACTTTGGTTACCTCTTAATCATTGCAGTGACTAACACCGTTGTTTAGACAGGCAGATAATTTTTATTCCCTGCAAGTTTGCTGGAAGTAGCAAAACAGTATAAACCCCCAAAACTGGCATGTTCTGGTTTTCTTTTCTTGATTTGCAGCCCTATCTCCAATCTGTTTCACCAGTACCATTATTATTAGACTTGTGAGTTGCTGAACAGCCTGATGTTTAGTTGCGTTTTTGTCTGAAAACTATATGCTGTAATAGGTTCCTTATCTGTCTCATCAGTTTTTCTCTTTTCTTACTAAACTAGATTTCTTCCTATTCTAGCTTGGAATATTCAGCATTTATCAACTTCAAATTAAATACTCAGCATGGGAAAAAAATGTATTTTTACTAATATTGAAAAATTAGTCTTGAGAGGGAAAGAAGTCAGTAGCATTGTTCAACGTGAAGTTGAAATGCGCGCTGAGCGTGCAGATGAGTGAAAAAGGTGCATTCATTCTGGTTTTGCGTGGATATCCCAGTAGCTGGCTGAGGTCACAGAGCCCGTTGCTTTAGTCGAGCTAACAGAATACCCTGTAAGTGGTGAAATGGCCGGCGTTAGGCGGAAGGAGATTCCACTCTTTGGTTTAGTTTAGGCGCTGAAGAATTTTTCCAGTCGTACTAGTGGGACATAATCGTGGTACCTGCTCGAAAACATGCTTTTGTATACACCTGAACCATTTGGAATCGTTTTTTACAAGGCTAATGTTAAGAAAAGGTTCAGAAAGGTATTTCAAGTTAAGACATTTTGCCCTGTCCCGGTGTGCAGAGGTAAGCGTGGAATCTGGTGGGTGCGTCTTGTCTTGATACAGCTGGCTTTGAAGGACAGGTGTGCGTGCCATTTTTTGGAGGGCGTTTCTACCCACCTTTGTAGTCCTACACAGAAGAAGATTCCTTCAATTCCTTTTAGGAATACTAAAAACAAGTTCTTAATTAAAATATATTTTAAATAATGTTACATGTTGAAGTACATGTTCCTCTGAATTTCAGAGTTAAATTTCAGACATTTTCTGTTCTGTCTGAACCAGCACATCCAAGCCTATTCTGGATTTTAAAGATATTTTCTGTTCCTTTAGGGTTGAATGTTACTTGTTTTTTATTGTTTGGGTGGTGATCCTAATTTGTACGTTTGTGGTGTTTTGCTCTATCATATGAAAGAAAGCAAATGACTTTTTAAGGAATCTTATTTTATCTCAGAAAGCCATAGGGAAGTTTTTCAATGCACTGAGAAGGTCTGTTACCTTTTTTTTTTTAATATATCTGACCATTAGTGCTTTTTTTTTTATTTGGCTTATTTCTGCTGAAATTTTCTTTGTGTTCTGATATTTATGCTCTCAAATTAGGCTTAGTGTTGACAGATGTTCTCTCTGTTCTGTGTTTCTGTTTTCCTTTGAAGAACATGAATGATGTGCATTGCTTAGTATGTTCTAGGACAGCAACTGGATGACCAGTAATAAGAAAATGAGTTGCAAGTGTGTGTGTATATATATATAGATCTATTTTAGGACACAGGTCCATATACCTTTCCTGTTTTCAGCTTTTGAGATAACTCAGTGAGATGAATATACACAAAAGGATGAGGAACCCAATAAAATGTTTTTTAAAAAGGGATTTACATTTTTCTGAAATGTAAATCCGATTGTTTCTAGGAATTTCTGTTTGTGTTTCCACAACTCATAGCAAAGGGTTTCTAAGAGGCTATGATCTTAGATGCACCTGACGTTTGATTCAATATAGGAATAAGAGCCGTAAATAAGCAATTTCTATACAATAAAGCATGAAATATTTATCAAAAGGAATTTACTTAATATAATGGTAAAATTACCTATTTAAACAAGTGATCCTTCTCAGAGAAACTTCATGTACATTATGATTTGTTTTGGAGTAATAGAAATCTCGCATACTGAATGTTTTCAAGTGTACATCATATTCTTCTTGCTATTTGGGAATCTCCTGATTTAATTGAGGATTTCCTTGAAGATTTTTCTCTGTATTGATTTTTCAAGTTTGAACATGTGAAATTGTCTTAAAATTTTTTTTTTCTATGCCTGTAAATCTGCTGCAACTGAGAAGGATAAGAGAAATTGCACACATCTTTTTGTTTCATTTTTGTAGCAGTATTCCTTGTGTAGTCGGTGTAATCTTGACTGCAGGCACAGAGGAAAGTTTGCAGAACTGTGAAAAAATATTTTCAAAGTTACAGGAATTAACTGTGTGAAGCTAAACTATTATCTTCCGAGATTATGTAAACTTGGTTACTGACAACATTTCTTTTAAAAAGAAAATGGGATGTATGTGGTTAATGGCTGTGCAGCCTAAGATTTGTAATTAAGCATCCATTCTTGGTTGAGAAAAATATACAAAAATAGGGATTATTTTTGATGTGTAACTATATTGACCTCATTACAGCTTTTTAAATTGTAACAAATATCTCTCAATACTATAGTAAAAGTCTTGCATAAAATATTTAATGGTTATTGGTTTTATTTTTTTAGCTATATATAACTTCTGTTGCATTTTTCAGGGACTCACGTCATGGAAGGCTCTGGACGAATGCTGGTAACTGCTGTGGGTGTGAATTCTCAGACAGGCATCATCTTTACTCTGCTAGGTGCTGGAGGAGAAGAAGAAGAAAAGAAAGATAAGAAAGGTAAATTTCACAACATTTAAGGATGCTCCGAAGAAAGCTCTTAGGCTTTGTGTAGCCGGAGCTCTCCTCCATTCTCGACAAATAAATATGATTTTTAAAACGTCCTTTTTTGTATACATTTTTGTCATTACATGTCACACAGAAAAACAGCACAAGCTGTTAACCAATAACTACATTGGATAACAAGATGTTTTTCCAGTGTGAAATTGCAGACTCTCAGTACGCAGTGGGAATACACAGGCGTACTCCCATTGCCGTGTCTTCTTTACATAAATCCATACTCACCTAAAATTTGCTAAGGTTTTGCTCTTGTGCATTTACAGCTATGTAATATTTTTTTCAGAAAAAAACCCAAACTTGGCCATGGAAATAGCATCCATCTTTGAGCTTCAAAAATAAAATAAAGATGTGGCTCTTTGCAAGCCTAATTGTTTAATGTCAGTGACCGACTTCAGAGGCATTTTAATTTCTTAGGTGTAAAGGTGAAAGTAAGAAGAGTTAAAAGACAAGAAAGTAGCAGTGAATGTTAACAGAGAGTTTAACTTTGATGTCCTGTATCAGTTAATGAAATCAAGAAGTCACTTTAGACTTTTCACCTTATTATAGTGTGATGTCATAAGCAATTGCTAGTTTATGTGTTACGCACTAAGCAGAAGCATGATTTAATGTATGTCCTTTCCAGTTTCTGTTCATACAGTCTTGTAAATTGTTCAAGTCTACTTCCAGAATTCCATTCCAAGTTTTGTTCTAAGAATATTTACCCTTCAGACATAATTAAGGGCCAATTAATATGGGTTTTTTAGACATTTCCACTATTTTTAGTGGTTTTCACTATGAAATAAAAAAGAGTAGTTACAGCTTTACTGAACATTTTACTTAGTATCTGTCAGACAGTGTGATTCCACCTTTTCATTTCCATCCTTATAATTTGAAGCTGGAGACAGGAAGGCCAAATTGAAATGGTTTGCATGACCTACATTTTCCATTTCTGAATACGTTCAACAAGTGGTTGCACTTGACTCCATGTTTCTCTGAGGAAATCCCTTTTTACTTGGTGAAAGACTTTATGAAATGTTTACCATTTAATTTCTGCTTGGAAATGCACAGGACCTGCTAGGCATGGTAAGTGGGACCATTAAAAGGAGAAAGACCAAAACTCCCCAAAGTTAAACTCTTTCATGTCAGAGGAGTTTTGTCGAACAGTACCTTAGATGCTGCTCCTGCTGTCATGAAAAGAAAGGCTCCTAGACACAGAGCTTTCAAGATCTGTCAGCATCTGTTTTGGCAGTGTCTAAGGATGTTGTAGGTGAGAAGGAGCAACTTCAGTTCCTGTCTGACAGTGACAGCTGTCGGCCCTGAGGTCCTTTGTTTGGCTGGGTTGGCCTTCTTTGTGTATTATTTTGCTCAGGACACTGGTGATTCTCTCATGTTTCCTTGTGGGTAGCCTTGAAAAACAGGGAAAGAAATCTGAGATAGCAGAGTAACGCGCTGCACCGTAGTCCTAACTTACTGCCCGCAGACCAAGGTTCTTACAGAGGTGTGTAAGAGCTTTTTATGCAGACTCTGAATCTAACTGGGTGTAGCTACAATGTCAAGAAATCCCTTCACATTTTTTAACGTTGCTGGCAGCTTGTGCTCACGCAGAGGAGTGCCTGGGCAGAGCTGGTTGCACACTGAGGCCTCCTCTCAAATAATGTACTCTCCTGCAATTCTCTGAAATCCTGCCAATTCTAAATGCTTGTTTCAGTCTTACGTGGGTGTATGCTTGTACCATTCATTAACATCTTGTAAAAATCATCATACAGGTGTGAAACAGGAGGATGGACATCAGCTTCCAGGTAGAGTAAGAATTGTACCACATCGAATGAAAGGATGAGGTTTTTAGCCAGCAAGCTTTGGTGCAAATCAGGGTTGAACTAATGATTAAAATAATTGTCTTTGAATCAGTCCAGTTAAATTAAAGAATAATTTCAAATCAACAAGACTGTTCATGGCAAACACTTAAGTGTGCACGCATTGTTGGTGTTGCAAATCTTAATGTTAAGCTTGAATAATCAGTTATTCTCCAGAAGTAAATTACAGTGTATTAAATGCTGAAATGCATGATTTGCTGTTGGCAGTTCACGCTGTGCTGGTTAGTGTGAGTATCCAAATGGAATAAAAAATAAGCATGAGTAACCAAAACAGTTTAAGTTATTACCATCACAGTAATCAAATTTGCAATTGAAATCTTCACAAATGTAGTTGCACAGGGTGTGTTTTTAAATCCTATGTGCTGTTTATTTTCTTCTCCCAATTTACCATTTGTAAATAAAACGAGCATTTTTCTTGATTAATAAACCAGTACAGTGTGAAACAGTCACTACGGGTCAAGAACTGAGGAATCTTGATTAGGATTCATTATAGGACTTCTGTTTCTATGGTAAAGAATTAACCAACAAAAACAAAACAAAACTTACTTTAGCTATTGTTTGTGGAGACTAATTTTCTGAACTCTCCCATTAAAAAATAGAATAAATTAATAAAACCACCTTCAGGTTTTTCCCCTTCCTGTTAGGAAAGATTGTTTGAGCAATTTCTCTGACATGCAGGTAATTGCTGAAAACAAAAGGAAGATTTTATTTTCTGATACTTTTCACCAAAAACAGGCAATTATGTAATGTCTATTATTCGGATTGAAAATAACTCATTATTTTCCTCAAGACTGTATTTGCCAAGATCCTGTATTTCTTCTACATTTCCGCATTCAGTGTTGAAAAGTTGAACGTTCCTGCTCAGATCACTGTGCGTGTTAACTAGGTTATGGCAGGACGTAGGCTGAGCCCGTGTTAGACTGGGATGTATCAGCAATAATACATCAAACTATGCAACATGACGTAAAGTACAAAGTACGTAATGTTATATAGAAACTGTAGTATGTTGCATATTGTAAAACTACCCATGCATTGAGTAAATTCATTAAGTCAAAGGAAATATTTCAACCATGTGCAAATTAATCAAAATTTAAAAAAAAAACCACGTGAAAGGACCGAACCAATGCACATAGTATTGTGTACAGCCAGTTCTCACCAACTCTGTTAACTTTGTTAAATGTTTTTCATATTTATTTATTTAATTCTTATTATTGTTATTCCATGTTTGAGTGTTTGCCTTACTTTGTAACACCTTTGTCATGATACTTTGCTTTTGAAAGTTATGTTAATTAAGTTAAAGCACGTTGATTTTAGAGAAAACAAAGCCATAGTATTCCATAAATGTTTTTGTTTTGTCATGTGCATTTGCTCATGTTGTTATTATTTTTTTTATCCATTATTGCTCAGTAGATTCTTCCCATCCCTCCTCCCACCCTCCTTCAGCTACAGATGGTGCAGCAGGTGCAAATGCCACTGATAATGCAAATGCCAGCTTAGTCAATGGTACGTCAAGAACACCTAGCTTCTTTCATTTGATAGATTTCTCTCCTGACTGTGTAAGATTCCCTCTTCCTTTTATGAACTGCACAGATGTTGTGTGTGCATGTGGTTACCCTCTGAGAGATCTTGCTCCATAAACTCTGTAGTAGCTTATAAGAGATGCCACAAAGATGCTGCGACTTATTTACTTTACTCACACAGAATTAAGCACAGGAGAGGAAGGAGTAGGAATTATGATCTACTCGCCATTAATTAAAGCTGCAGTGAAAAAGGAGCAGTTCAGTAAGGGCTAGTTTCAAAATTTTGAGTTGCCTTTACATGAAGTTTCACTGTAAAGCCTTTCTTCACACATTTGTCAGCACAGATCCGAAGAACACCACTATGATAAATGGATTATATCTTATTTTCTTCTGATGTGGCACTCTCATAAGTATTCATATAGTCTTCATGTAGTTCTGAGAAATAGTGCTGGGGTCAGGAATCTGGCTCAATTTCAGCTGTGTTAGGAATAACTTTTGCTGCTTTGAGCACCTGGTTTGGAAGAGACTAGATGAAAAGTTCTGTTTGTGGATATTTCTGTATGCCCTCAGACAGTGATCATCTAATGAGCCTGCTAAAAAAAAAAAGAAAAAAAATATTGTAGTAAGTTTTGACTATCTCTTTGTCCAGATTCTTGACCCCACTTCTTAGCATGCAGGTACTTCAGTATCTCTTGTCGTAGTCTAATTCCAGTATTAAATGGAATGGGTCAGTATTAGTCTAGGCATGGGCTGTATTTTTCTGATAATCAGATACATTAGTTTATATTTGCCATAGAAACCTTTGCCTCTTGTGCAGCACCAGTAATACTGACAAAAGTAATTCTACTTTTCCTCATGTTGGGCAGAGAGATTTTTTTTCCATGCAGGTCAGTAGTTATTGCATTATGCCTGTGAAACCGGAGTTTCTAACATAGCAATACCGAGCAAGTACCAAGAGTTAGTAGTGTAATATCTGATCTAAAGCAATGGCTTAGGAAATATCTGAGCTCGTTTTTAAATAATTTTATTATTATTTAAAAGAAACATATAACCAGATTTAAAACTTCTGCACATTCTTAGTTTGCTGGAAAACTAGGATTTGCAATCCCCAAATCTCACTGCGTGACAGGAAGCTGTATGATCCTGCTTCCAACACCCCAATTTCAGATTCCTTAGAGACCGAGAACCGGGAAATTAATGATGACGATTTCATTCTTTATGCTCTATGATTCTACTCCACTGTGTGTAAAACAAACATACGCGTACAACACACTCTTCCTTCCATCCCAGTGGAGACTGCAGTGTTACTTACGGTCAGTAAGTAACGGTGAACTTAAGACAGAAATTGAGTTCCAAAGATATTAAATCACTGTGTTAACTATGTGATTTTCCAGCATCTTCTCTCCATCAGAAACAAGTTACTGTCCGTGTTTACCTTGGAGCGGAGATACATACTCGATTCTTTTCAGTACACTAAGTGTAGAAGTCAATTTTTTGTGCAGCTGAATATGGTTTTGCTTTTAACTCTTCTGAGGTGAAGTGGTAGAATTAATTCTGCAGATCTTTGATCGTCATGAACAGGAGATACTTTCCACAATTCAGCTTCTCTGACATTGTGTTCAAAGGAGAACCAAAACTTGGCAAGTGGAGTTAGATCGGAGTGGTTTGGAATTGTCTGGGAAATTGCCAAAGTCTGATTTCTGTTTATACTGTACATTTTGCTAGTCAGCAGTGAATGACGACGTAGAGGATAGTTAAAGTGTAGATACGTTTTGGAGGGGGTTTGGAGGGCAGAAAGGAAGGAAAAAAATATCAGTTGTAAAGCAAGGAGACCAAGTTCATGTATATATTTTTTCCATCTGGATCAAATCCATTATTTTCAATAACATCTGAAAATTCTCCCTGAGGTGTGACTGGAAACAAGCATTTTTACCTAAAGTCTAATACCTCTGTGTAGAAAATACCTTCAAATAAGCAAAAATTATATATACTTGAATAAGTACTCAGCTCAGGAAATGCTATTGCTTACTTGAAAATCAACACATTATTATTTGCAATAAAATTGTTATTTTCTTAGTTGTCAATATACAGTTGACACAAAAGAAGTATTTTGTTTTCAGGCGGTGAGCTTGCGGTGGTAAATTCCTACAGATTTGTGACACAGTCTGTTTGTCGTCTGCTGTATTGAAGGAACTGTTACAAATTCTGTTGGTCTCTAGTAGTTGAGACTAAATACATCAATTTTTGATGGTCTCTTTGTTAAAGCTATGGGCACTATATTCAAGTTTTAAAAGGTTGAAAGTTAAAGTTATGAGCAGATCAGAAAATTTTACAGAAGGTTAGTAATTCATGAACATTCATCTAATTTTAAAGTATTGTATTTAGAAAGGTAGATATTTTAAACGGGAATATGGGAAGCAGCAATCGCTGTTTACAGCTATTTACCCTAAATTTGATTTCCTTAGAGAAAGGAGTGCTTATCATCGTCCGGTAGACCACTATCCAATTCCTAAATCAGGATTTCCGTGTTGGGTTGTTGGTTTTGTTTGGTTTGTTTTTTTTTAATTTGGTACTCAGGGAATTTGTTAGCTAAACTTATCTTCTGATGCAGAAATACCGTAGCAGACTCAGAGAAATGTCTCAGCTGAAATACTTTGCATCGACAGTTAATTCTGCCAGTTCTGGCGTACGTACACTGCCGTTTGATTCCTGCAAAGCAATTTGTAGTTTTAAAGCATTTTTCTGAATTGTAAGTGCAAGTTATTCAGTGAGTGCATAGCACAATTATCTAAAAGTTCCTGTTTGATACAGTGGAATCAGATTTATTCTTTTGTAGTTGACCTCTGATAACACGCTGCATGAGAGAATTCCTAATGATTCACTTCCGATGCGTTTGACGTCACTTTTCCCCTATATATAGATGTGCAGCGTGCGTCTGTGCTTAGGGGCTGCAGAATGTAACTGACTTGGCATGAAGAGGGCTGCGATTTGTTTGTACCGCAGGATGAGACATTCTGGAAAATCAGTAGGGTGTTTTCCGCTTTATCACGGCACATGAGACCTGAACTCAATTAGCTCCTTCGGTCGATTCCAGGCAGTTCCTCCAATGAACAAGTCATTTCCAATGCCAGCGATAGGTCTTTGTTGTTCTCGTTGACCCTTCATAACGGGCTAGGGGAGGCAAAGGGGAGTCTTTCTTGGAAAGTTCATTTGAAGAAGTAACTGGACTTTGGGGTAAGAACTCTGCCAATAATGGTGCCGTGGGTATGTTCCAGATGACAGAAATTTTAATAAGGAAAGGCAGCATGCAAAAAATTCCATATTCAGTTTCAAACCCTTCAAAGCAACTGCAGAATACAGCCATATTAGGAGGCTCTATGTTTTTTCCTAAACCTTCTGATTTTTCATCCTTGCTTAGAAAAGTGGCAAAAATAAACTCGGATGAATTCCTCCAGATTTCAGGGACCAAACATTGTTCCTTTCACTTATTATTTCCAAAAAGAAAAGAAAAAAGTTTGGAAAATTGTGTTAAAATGGATCATATTTTTAAAGAACTGTATATAAAATTATATATATCAAAATATTAATAAATACACATCCTTTTCATCTTTCTAAACAACGCGCAAAGATTAGAAAGTATTTCTGGTCCTAGCAGTAACCAAAGGGAGAAAAGATTTCTCTGCGATAGTGATTCTGCCACCTTAATGTCTTTCTTAATTTCTTTCTTTCTTTGTAAGTTATAGCCAAGTGCAGACTTAAAATTATTGGAGCAGGAGGAAGTAAATCCTTTACAGCATTTTTTTCTTTATCATAGTTACCTAAATTACCTATTCTTCATTACTTCCCCTAGGTAATTGGAATATAACTAGCTGTGGTGATTTCCCTGTCCCCCAGTGACCTAGGTGTGGTAGCTGCTGAGGTTAGGAGCAGACTTCTCAAATACCCGTGTTCACGTTGTCGTTAACGATGGCCCGCTTCGTGTCCCGGTATTTTTAGGTAGGCAGGGCGGTTGAACTGTCAGAATAATTCATTATGCCAATTATGATGCTCCTATTAAATAGCAAATATAGATCACAAGGTTAAATACTTTCATTTACATAGAAAGACAGTGTCTTTTGTGTTTGCTAGTTATAAAAGTCATGGGCTTGAGTTTGGGGTTTTTTTTTAAAGTTGAAGAATCTTCAATGATACCGCTTTAAGGTTTTGAAATGTACTCTGAAAAGGGAAATATAAAGCAGGACACAGAGCAGACTGTCTGCTCTAAATTCATGTTTTCTAATTCCTAAGGACAGCTTTATCCTCTAGCCAGAAATCAGAATCTCTGGAGATGTTTTATATCTACCACTAACTTTATTAAAAACCATTCTTAGAAAAATAGCCAGTAGGCAGATAGCGAGATAACTGTGCACTGTGCGCAACAAGTTTTAAGCAGATTTTGCGATGAAAATGAACTTGGTGTTGTTCAGGTGCATAGACTCACGTCTCATGGCAAAACTGAAGTCCTTGGAAGAAGGATATGGCCTTTTTCAAAGTCATCTTATAGCCAAGGTGGGAACAGAGTTAGAAATACAGGCAAGCAGTTGACGCTGCATGGTTTCCTTCAGCGAAAGAATTAAGACATATTTTGAAGCGTAATTTCTGCCGCTTTATTGTGTGTGTCAGTACCAGCTGTGTTATCGCAGGCGGTTAGCAGAGCAAGACTTAACTGCTGTCATTTTTTTTGTAAACTCTAATGATACATTTCTTACTAGAATGTGTCAAAAATCCCACAAAGGTGTGTTAACTATTAATTTTCCTTAGCATTCTTTTTCAAATTGTGTATTATACATAACTACAAAAAGAGAATGTCATCCTCTCTGAATGTAGTATTTATAAAACTCAAGTAGTCTTTTCCATAAGATAAATTCCCATACCACTGTGAAAGTTTCATAAGGGATCCCACCAAGAAAGTTGGAATACGTTTGAAATTATTAGTTACTCTGAACACCAAAGTTTTGTACACTCTAATTTGTATTTTGCCATTTTTATTTCATATACACTTCCAAATGGTGTATTTTCAGTGTAAAAAAAAAAAACAAATAAGGACTTTGGTATGGTAAGACTATATGTAGCTAAGATATTAAATTGGAAATTAGAGAGGCATTTGGCAAATCTTTCTTTAGGATAAATCTGAATATAGGATGATCACCTAGCACTTGTATTTACAGGAGTAATTGGCTAAATAATACAACAAAGTGAGGAAGATGCAGTTTTAAAACAATACCTGGTTTACATTTTTATTTATTTATATTTATTAACACTATTATTTATATTTTGTCTCAGTTTACTAAAATGATAAATCTAATTCTGGAATAGATTAAGAAATTCATACTCTGTACAGGCGTGTGCCAAAATGATAGCTGTGGGTTTTCTAAGCCCCAGCTCTCTGAAATTTCAGTTCAGGAATATTATTCCAGTTCTGCTTTCCACTGGATTCTTTTTATTCGTTTCACCCTCTTAATTTATGCAATTTGCTCAAAAATGTGTGCTGACATTTAGTATTTTACATGTTACAACGTTGAACTTGACTGCAGCTCCTTGAATGTGTCCGGCTAAGTTGTCCATTCTTCTACGTAAACGTATGATAACGATGGCTACTGATAATAAATAAGTACCTGTAACATGCTCATTACTTTTGTCTGCCCTTTTAATTTAAATTCCCATTTTCATATTCTGTCTTGGGTGAAGATTGTTTACTGTCTGTTGTCTGTTGAAATTTTTCATCATATAGGCAAAATGCAGGATGGGAATATGGAGAACAGCCAGAACAAAGGTAATCTTCTTTCATATTAAGGAAGTTGTGGATTTTCATTTTAGCATGTAGTTAAATGCTGTTTAAAAAAAAAAAAAAAAAAGGAAGATTTGTGATTTGTGCCTGTGTGTAAAAACGCCCTGTTGTTCAAACAGAATGTTAAAAAAAACCCCAAAGAAGCAAACCCAACAAAAACTGTACCAAAGAGATTGTAACTTATGGAATTTTGATATATCAGCTCTTTAGGGCAGGAGAAGATCAGTATTTCTAATAAGCCATTTAGAGATGATACTTTCATGTCACAAAGCTCATTTGAGTTCATTTTTCTTGTGTAAGTTATGTACGCTATGTATTGTTAGTGACTCTCAAACCCTGGTTTGGATATGTCTCCTCGTCTTTGGTGTTTAGTGGCATCGTACGGACATATTTTCTTTTGCAGGGAGGAGGTAGAGCAATAACAAAAAGGAAACCTAAAAGCCAAGAGGTTATTTAGCAATGTAAAAGCATCTTTTATGGCTACATAATAGGGAGATTAAGAATCTTAGGAGTTTCTTATTTAATGTGCAATCTCAGGAAGAAATTAGAATAAATATTTTGCTTTCTCTGAAGCAAAGTCACTGTTCCCTCTTTATTATATGAGACGCAGCGATCATGATTTCTTTGGGTTATGCCAAATAAGTAAATGAAATGATAACTTTCTCTTCTCAGATGATACTAAAGATTGCAAAGGTGATGGATCAGAAACAGAACAGATAAACTCAGTGGTTAATGGTACACATCTGTGAAATAAAATGTTATTAAATGAGTAAGTTTTAGGGTTAGGTAGACGAATTTGATTTCCAGGTCAAACAAGCATAGTTTTGTACAATCTGTTCACAAATGTCAAAGCAAAGCTGTTTCATCTCATTCGATTTAATTTACTTACATGTGTGTTCAGTACAAAACAGACACATACACATATATAAACTGGAATGTCGTTGCTTTCAAAAAACATGTCTTTCTCTTTGATGCTAAAATAAAAGTTTCCTTATATTCGCATGAGCATTCTTTCAAGAAAGGATGGTTTAGCCTTTACATTACGTGTGCTTTTTATGGGAGAATGATGATGGCATCACCATCGGACCTGGTGGTTTAGTTGCTTGAACACTGAATGCTAAGGAAACTTTTTTTTAAGTCTGGTATTATCTAGAATAGTGGTTTGCAAAGTGTGGTCTACTGGTCACTGAGGTGCCCACGCAGCCAAGAGAAGTGGCACACAGATCATCTGTGGAACCACATTACCTTTCAAATGTTTCCATTAAGAGTATGATTTATAAGGGTGCGTTGGAATCTGTGAGACATACCAAAATTTAGAGAAATGTAGACCATCTTTTTGCTGAAGCACTTGAGATCTGCTATTCTAGGAAATGTTGCGGTACTGAGGTACTGTTACTTGCCAAGTGATTTGCAAGACATTAAGGGATATATATGTGTATAACACAGAATGTCAGTGGTGGTTTAATAAGTTTTTTGAAAAAATCAATGATTTTCATGGTGCTTGACAAACGGCACAGTACATATCCCCGAATCTATGGAGTGCTTGTACATCTGTGCCCCCGCAGAACCCCACTGGGTCTCTTAGGGGCACCAGTCTGCCATGGGAGTGGAGTGCAATTCTGTGCCTACTCGGTGTCGTTGGTGTTGCAATCAGCCCCTGCCACGGGTGTTGCTGGTTGAATTCAGCAGTAAGTATCAACACGAGGATAAAAAGAATGAAGAATAGTTTTGGAGTAACGGTTTTCTTCTGCATTATTAGCCAAGCAGCAGGATGGGGCTGCTGCCATGGAGATGCAGCCGCTGAAGAGTGCGGAAGGGGGAGAGGGAGATGACAAAGACAAGAAGAAATCCAACATGCACAAGAAAGAAAAATCTGTTCTTCAGGGAAAGCTGACCAAGCTGGCCGTCCAGATAGGCAAAGCAGGTATGGCTGATAACTGACCGAATGGCAGTGTTACACTGGCAACAAAGGGGTTTAAGGCATCGTAATACTGCTCTAAGGACAGGATGTTGTACTGAACATCTTTTGTTCTTCTAAAACTTAGCTGTGACTATCAAGAAACTGGAAGCTTTGGGCAGCCTGGATTGGAACAAATATTTGAATCGAAGTGAAATGTGGCTTTTCTCATAGTCAGTATTCCCAAGTGCAGTAATTACATCTGTAATCTGCTCTCCCTTTAGAACTTCCGAGTACACAGTTTCAGAATATCTAATATAATCTCAAAATACCACTCACGCAGTATTTCCCTCTTACGGACTCTGAAATCATTCTGTTCTCTCAATATCCATGTTCCTGCCTTCTACGCAAATTTCACACGTCTGCTGACGCTTGGATCCAGTACCATCTGATCCCTACTAGTTTAAGTAACACTTCTTCTCCCACATGTAGGTAGAAAGTGAAAATCTTTCAGGATGACATAATGTTCATTAGATTGGTTTTTCTAGTGGTATTAAAGAGATCTTGATCTCTCTCCAGATCTTTGGCTGATGCTCTTCAACAGATTCCTAACTCTACCCCTGTTCAATTTCCTTTATCCTCCTTTACCAGTCTGCTTTTTACCCCCTTTATTCCTTCTCATTCTTTTTTAAGTTCATTACACTTAGTTGATCACGTTACCCCACGATGCCACTTCTGTCTCTTTGCCTGAACAGTGCGTGACTCGGAATCTGTAGTTACCATCTCCTTAATATTCCGTTTCATGCTTTGCCCAATTTCATATTCCTCAGGCTTCTCTGCTTTGTTGCTAGTTGTACTACAGTATGCATTGATATAAAACCACTTCATTTCTCATGATCATGATCATGATTTCTTAGATTAAGTACCTTTCTACATTGTTTTCTGATTATTACTCTCCTTGGAATTTCAGCAGACATGTGAATATCACTTTTGAAGTAATTGTATAGGGATTTCTAACCATAATGTGGCAAGTAATATAAATTAAATTGATTAAACATTGCCTCATTTGGTTTTTCTTTGGCATTGGGCAATCTACGGGGATGTCTTGTGTTGTCATGAGTATTTGCCTGTACAATATTTTAATGGATTTTCCTATATCCTCTGGCATTTAGCGATCTCCCTGACTCACCTGTTTCCTGTCAACCTTAGCATCCTTCAGCTTGCTAGTTTTTGGGGTTTTTTCTAAACTTCAGTCAAGACATGAAGTTCACAGCATTCTCCTTCTACTGTATGGTCTCATTAGAGAGAAATTAATTTATTCTGAAATGCAGGCTTAACCGCTTCATAGAAACCTGCCAAAGAGCAGCAATCATAGCAAGGCAAAATAGATGCTCTAATGGAGTTTTTATTTGTGTACTCAAACCCAGGAGCAGAATTGTGGAGGAGGAGTGCCATCTTAGCAGACTCTGTCATTGGAAGAGCATATTAAGTCCCTGGGATCTTTTGTGAATTCTGCGAAATACTTATTAGTGCTACACTGTCAGTGTTGTACCCCTTTTGAGCCCCTCCTCATAAAAATATGCACAGTTTGCATATGTCCCTTTGCAAAGGGAAACCTTGGAAACACTAGTATTGATCACATTTTCAATAAAAACTGTTAAGAACTGTTCTGTAGATGATTCTGCAGTATTGCCTCATTGTACTTATCCAGACACATCAGTAGGGCTTTTCTAAAATATTTTATACAGCAACATAAGCTACAGGAGACTCCTCTTCTCAAGGCTCTTAAGATAAGCTTATTTCAAAGAAAGATAAGTGTTTGAACGTGGACAGACGAGTAATTTGTAAAAGGTGGAGGTTAAAAGGGGAGATAAATGTTGTACCAGGCAAAATAATGTACTAAATTGAAAAAAAAACATAGCTTAAGCAACAGCGGAACTCCTGTTGAACTAGACTGAGAAGTTTTAAAGGGAGTAGTGAGATGGTGCGTAAAAATTAATGCAGTATGATCCAGCTGTTCTGAAACTCAGTGTTTCCTTGTTCACTGGAATGGATGGCTGTTGCAAATGTATGATAGTAACGCTTTTTGAACCGTGTAAATCTTACTATTGTCGTCATTTTTGGTACTGGTGAAAAATGCCATATAGAAGAAGAAAATAATTTCATATCAAATTCAAATGTAGATTTCTAGTTGCAGATGTTTTCAGTTGTGTTTTGTTTTGTAGTAATTGATTATTTCTGTTTTCAGGTTTGGTGATGTCAGCCATCACTGTAATCATTTTGGTACTGTATTTTGCCATTGACACGTTTGTGGTCAACAAGAAGCAGTGGTTGCCTGAGTGCACTCCTGTCTATGTTCAGTATTTCGTTAAATTCTTCATTATTGGTGTTACTGTACTCGTGGTTGCTGTTCCTGAGGGACTTCCACTGGCTGTCACTATTTCTCTGGCTTATTCTGTAAAGGTAAGAAACATTAAAAGTAATTATGGGAGAAAAATGCTATTCATTTGAGTTTGCTAGTGCGTTAGGCTGCAGGATTTAGCAGGTGGGATGAGAATTGGCCTGTAAATGAATGTACTCAAAATATTAATGAGAGTGAGATTTCTTTAAAATGAAACTTTGCTTTATATTGAAAGTATTTCTGAGAAAAATGTAAATACGTACGTATTCTAATACATACCTTTAAAAACACACAGTGCACGAGTATCGAACAGTAGAAATACCGACTTAGTTTGCAAGGTGACCAGGAATTTGTTGAGCAGAATTTCCTTTGAGAATACTTCAGTCTTTTGATATAGAATAACTTTGTCTTTGCATTTTCTTGTGCAATAATACAAAGTTTTGACAAGGATGTGAAGGCTTCAGGAACACTTTTCAGAGAAATGAGAGTTTCACTGGACCTTTCATGTACTTTTCTTAATGCAATTGCAGTTCTTTGTAGCCAACGTAAATGATTCTATCAGGAAATGAGAGAGAATTTAAATCGTGGATTTGTGGATTACTCCATTATGTATCTAGGAGCCTTCTCCGATTATTTTAGCAATTTAGTCAGATTTGCCTTGTTTAAACATTTTGGGAATCTTAGCTGAAGATTTTATGAAGTTTATTTCCATTTAGGATGTAAACAAATTAACATATGAACATTAGGAAGGAGTAGCTTGATTTATACGTAGCCAAACATCGGGATTATGAGGAAGAAAGAGCACATCTCAAGCATGGGATTTTGCTAATAATGCCTGTAGCTGCTTTTGAAATATTTTCACATAATCCTTACGTCCTTCATCCAACACGTGCAGCGTATACACGTGTATCTGTATTTGCAGTGCCAAACTGCGATACAGCGTTGCGTACAACCGGGAGCGTTGTGCCCTGCGAGTGTAAGACAGTGTCTGACAGTAACGGTCGGGTGATTGGGCACGGAATTTTTTTAATACTGAAAACATATAAACAAGGATAACATGTATTTCCAGGATCGCTGTGCATCCTGTGAAAAATAGGCACTGTGGAACAGAGTACTCTACAATGGTGGGGTTTTTGGTGGTGTGGTGGGGTTTTTTTGTTTAGTGGGGGGTTTTTTGTTTGTTAGTTTCTTTCTTTCTTTCTCAAAATGTGTAGTCCCTCTGTGTGCTGCATAATAGCATCCTGGCATTGGAAATAGTATTTTTAAAATGTCTAATATTTGCTATAATGATGCTGTTTAAAAAATCCTGTTATCTTCAGTTTCTTTAGCTTATCTTTGCTGTTCTAGCTATTGCTTGAAATATATATATACTACAGAAAATGATGGAACTATGTCACTTTATCAAAGGCGAAATTATTTCAGGGATAGTCACTGCTTGGTTGTGTGTCAGTAGGGCGTGGGGTGTTGGCCCCGATCAAAGTTCTAGTTTAGGAAGCATTATGTTCTCATGAGCAACACTAACTTCATGCTTTTTTTGCTTTTTAGAATTGAAAAATCATGCTTTTTATAATTGAAAAATCTGTCAAAGCAAATCTTAGAAGTTTTATGTTTCACCTTTTCTCAGAAAATGATGAAGGATAACAATCTGGTCCGCCACTTAGATGCTTGTGAAACTATGGGTAACGCTACAGCCATCTGCTCCGACAAAACAGGGACGCTGACAACCAACCGGATGACGGTGGTCCAGGCCTACGTCGGTGATGTCCACTACAAAGAGATCCCGGACCCAGATTCCGTACCCGCCAAAACCCTTGATTTGCTGGTTAATGCAATCGCTATCAACAGTGCTTATACTACAAAAATTCTGGTAAGCAGGCTTTTTCTGTCAATAAAATGAAACACAGCAGAAGGAGTTGTAGTTTATTTAAGCAATGTTAATTCCTTAACATCCTGTTGTTGATTATGAAGCGTTAAATACTGTTGAGGTCCTCAAAATGAGAACAGCTGCTGTAAAAATCTATTTTATGTTTTTCTTCTGAGGGTAGGGATGTACAAGAGCACGCTACATTTAAAGAACTCCTGCTGTTGTTAGACTGGGCTGGCCCAGTTTTGGTGCAGGTAAATTTGCTAGCACAGCTAGTTTCCACTGAGACTTCATATCTGTAAAATTATTTCTGTGTGTCTAAGAACTTTCAATTAATTCTCGAATAGGACAAATTAGATTGGTTAAGTCAGTGAGGTTAATGATCTTTATTCATTTGGTTTCGAGTGAATTACATCCAGAAGTATTTTATTCAGTCTGTAAAAGAGGGCAAAATGGAAATATCCTCTTTGCTTGTGGCATTAGATTCTTCTGTACAGAGCTAATTAAGAAGCCAGAAACTTGCAATTCCAGTAGATTTGTTCTGTGAAAGGTCAAGCTTAATCTTATTGCAGAACAAATACATTTTTTTAGTTTATGAATTTATGTATTGTCCTTTTTATAGGTCTGTGCTGAGCTGCGTAATATGTTCTTGCACGCGCTTTACATTTGTTGTGAAGTAGTCTTTTAAAATACAACCACAGAAGACAATGGGTGAAATACTACTGAGTGCTGGAGCATGTGTTTCCTTTAATTCTTGCTCTGTAAATGCCTGGATGCTGGTAACAGTCAACTCTTGGAAGAAGAATGTTTAGAGAAACCTGACGCAGATATGCAGAGTGTGGCGTTTCTGAAACGAGTGCTCCTGAGGATTGTGTAGCCAGGGTCAGTGTATTGAAGCCAAGCCACAGCTTAGGTGCCCTTCACACTGTGATGTGATGCACTCGCTCTTCTCTTCTCACTGAAAGCTCCCTGGAAAGGGAAATGTGGGGAGAACCAGCCCTTGAGGCAGCCCGAGCCGCTTCCTACAGCCAGAGTGGAAAGAGAACCCCACAAACCCTCTGTCAGCTCAAAAAGCTGCTGTTCGTGGCCACCTTCCTGCTGAAATCAGTCAGCAGTGTGTGTGCTGTTGCGCTGGAGAGCCAAATACCTCTAGCCAACCCAGGGTGCGGGAAGCCCTTTGGAGTTGGAATGCAGATCCCCTAGAAAAGCAGAGCTCAGTCAGCTGCGCACCAATTTCCGCTGTGATCACCCAAGGAGCAGCACCTGCTCCCAGCTGAATCCTGGATCTTATTCTGTCCTTTTCCTATGATCTATCCAGGTCAAAATCAACCAGGTTAGCTGAAATGAAGGATGGGTATTTTATAGCAGTGGCTTTTTGAATCTGATTTGCATTATTTGTAAATCAGCAAGAATATTTTACTATTGTTGGGTAAATCCTGCTTTCCCAAATCAGTATAACATTTGATAGCTGGGGGAACAGTTATACATCTTAGTTATCTTAATGTTCTTACAACCTAAGTCAGGTTAGGTGCTTCCTTCTGTAGAAAGAGAAATAGAATGAAGATAGATATTAGGAAATTTTTTTTTTACACTGAGGGTTGTAGAACACTGGCCCAGGTTGCCCAGAGAGGTGGTGGATGCCCCATCCCTGGAAACATTCCAGGCCAGGTTGGATGAGGCTCTGAGCAACCTGATCTGGTTGGAGATGTCCCTGCTCCTTGCAGGGGGGTTGGACTGGGTGGGCTTTGAAGGTCCCTTCCCACCCAAACCAGTCTGTGATTCTATAGATGAAGGATAATGGGTAGCTCTATGAACTGGTGTTTGTGTAACGGTGACAGGGGAATGCTGGTCACCGGCGTCAGCCCTAGCCATCACTGTGGAGGTGGACTCTGGGAGGGCTTTGAGGGAATGTTACCAACCTTGGCAGAATTTTCCTCATTCCTAAGAAACGAGGCAGTGGGCAGGCAGATCGGCTGGTAGTGGCGTTGTTGGAAGTGTGTGACTGGCAGAGCAAGACTCAGTGTCAGCTGTGCTTCACTTGTCTTACATTTTGCTGTTCATTTTGAGTGTCTGAGAGGAAACGCCGTAACAAAGTGTTTCTGTTCAGCTTCCAACCACTTTGCGCTCTGAGTCTCAGGCTGAAGCTAGGTTTCTGAGTAAGGCTTGGGAAGGCATCAGCCTTTCCAGAGTGATGCATCTGTAATATTCAGTTTAATGTTCTGATTTCTCTTGTGGTAGTAGTTTCATTTGACTGAAAAATTTCTGGTCAAGAGTAGTTGTAAAATTTCACTTTGGTCTCAATATAATTTTGAATTTTTTACTCTGGTGTGACTTTATTGCTTCTTCTTGGGATTAGTTACGCGTGCCTGTTAAAAAGAGAAAATATTTCACCATTTCAGTTCCTTTTTAGCTTTGCACAGACTGATTATCTGTAAGATTGATAAATGGGTGAAATATTCTGGAAATCACCGTTGTTCTGGATGCATCACAGACATCTACTTGAACTTACCAGCGTAGAATTAATGTTGATTTTTTAGCTATTGTAACAGCATCATAAGATCAAGCCTTGCGTTATGGACCCCACGAGAATAATAACGCCAATATCGGGGGAGCTAATTTCATTCATCGTTTATAACAAGCTTAAGCTAAAGTTTAAGATACAAGGTATTGTTCCGTAGCCCTCATTCGTTTAAAATCATAAATAAATACAGTAAAAAAATACATAAGGGAGTTGTTTCCAAGATGAAGTATACAGAATTATTTTTCTAGCTGCTAATACTGATTGCATACTTGTGCACTCATTCTTAGAGCATATTTAATCAAATTGTGAATATCAGCTCAAACCCACAGGGCATCTGAGGGTTACGTTGCTAGGATTGAATTTTACATCTTCTATTTTTGGTTAGCCAGTTATGCCTTGCTGTAAATTGCGCTTTGTATGAACTGCTGTTCAGAGTGATCGCACGTGGGACCGTAACATCAGCCAAGATGCTCTGCTGAATGAGAAATGTTCCCTCTTGCATTGTCTTTTGATTAAGGGGCAATCGAACCTTTGATAAAAGTACAAAAAGAAAATAATATCAGTGCTCGGGATAAAAGATTTGAATTTCCCTGAGAAATTAAACACAAATTATTCCAACTGAACAATAGTATCGTTAAATATAGTTCTTTTTAATTCTTTCCAAGGATTAAGGATTTTGCATTCTATTAGCTTCAGAGCAACTTCAATGTTGCTTTTATGCTGTTTGTGTGAAGCTGTTCTCCACAAAACCTTTCTTTTCCAGTATTCATGGTTTAGGTTTTCCACATGGAAATATAAATTAGACTTCATACTTTTTTTTGCATGTGAGCTGTGATGAGGGCTGTAAAGCATCTCCTAAAAGCATTTCAGAGTAAGAAAACAAAATTTGCATTTTGGGAATCCGTTGATTGCACTGGGAGCAGAAGCACATTGCTCTTGAATCTCATGGAGCAATAACGAAACGGAGACTCGAAATACCAAAAATAGTGATTTGAACTCTTCTCTTGAGGTCTGCTTGCAGAAATCAGTTTTGATTAGAAAAGTATTTAGTATTTCTTCTTCTAATTTCCTGAAAACTGTCAGAGGGCATAGATGACATGCTTGCTGGGTGGGTGTAGTGTGTTCTTATGAAGAAGAGGTCACGATGAGCATGTAGCTGAGTGATTTTCAGCACCAGTCGAAAAGACCGAGTGGAACCCGTGCTGTTAGGATCTAACACCGGCATTTCATCTGGAACTTGATAGGTGCCTAGGGAGCAAAAAGCTACTTATGACTGTGTTAACGTGAATATCTGGATCTGCATCAGGAGGAGCGTTGTCGGTTCTGATGTGGAGTATCATTTACTGCAGTATGGGGCACAGCGCAGCAGCACCCTTTCAACGAGGGCCTTGAAGGAAAAAAGGCAGAGATGTCACAGGAAAGTGTCAAACAGTCACTCCCTTCCACAGCTTCTGCCAGCTTAGGATGTGAAGTACACGTGTTAGTCTGTGTGTTAGTAAATGTAAGTCCAGTAGTGAATGTGACCTTCTAAAACTTTTGGAACAAAAGGGCCACTATTGGATAAAACCAAAAGGAGCGAATGAAGAAGGGGGAAAGAAAAAAAGAATTTAGACAATTTTGTTGCACAGCGAGAACAGAGAAAGCAGTGTTTCCTGTTCTTCTTACCTACATAGGGCACTATAACATCTAAGAAAACAGTGACGTTACCAAGGTTGCTGCCAGCAGCCAAATTCCAACAACATTCCTACCCCAGGCCTCGATGGGGGGTCTCCTCTGTACGCTCAGACAGACCTCTCCTCACAGGGCTGCAGGGGTGGCTTTGAGGGCCTCCAGTAACTCCAGCAGGGAGGAACAGGGATTCCCCACAAGCTTCCCTGAGAGTTTTCTCTGGAGCAGAGCGATGGTTACCCTCCGGGGCAGAGCGACGCTGAGGACGCGGGCCGGCTGCAGGGGCACGTGGCGCGTAGCAGTAGGACGGAGCTGCAACCCAGACTCAGCTGTTAAGATTTACTAGGAGAGAAAGGAAGGTGTTAGTTCACCTCCGTGCTTTGTGCCATTACTTTTTCCTGAATTGTATTGTTAAGAATAAATAGTTCTTTTGACTGATTGTCGGATGCAACAACAGGTTTGTTGTTGTGCTTTTTTAAAAAAAAACAAATTTAAAGACTACATTTCATTTATCAAATACCTGAATTGATCTTGTCTATTTAAAATTTTTTTTAATTGCACGAAAAAAATTGTCTGAAGAATATTATACATATGCACACACATATTATTTAGCCAAAAGAAATTTACTGTCATTTCCTTTCACCTTTCATCATTTTCTCACTTTCAATATAGCAAGGCCTTTTTGAAAACATCTTGAAAGTTTTGGTGCATATGGATATTTGGGAGTTCCCTACTGACCCACTGAAAAACTTGAGACGTAGGAGGTTGGTTTATGGATTTTCCCATACATTTCCCCACATTAATGTTAAAGTTAGCAGTGATGGAAAAGAGGATTGAAATGTTGTATCTTTTTAACAGTGGTTGTTTGCAGCTCCCTAATTGTAGTCCGACTGAGCACAGACCTTTTCTTTTCTCTGTCTATAAACATATATTTAAGTGTCTGTGTATTTATATGAAGTTTTGTTTTCAAAATGGAAGGGAAGAAGAAGACCCTAGCTGTTTTGGAAAGATTGTTTATTTCATTTTTACACAAAGCTCAAAACCCAGGGGATCAGATTATGCCATACCTATCCAGAGGAAATAATCAGAATTTATATTTCCTGAGGCAGCGGCAAAGAGCCTGTACTTTATTGTAGCTGTCTGCCAAAGGAGTCAAGCTAAGGGAAGCTGCTGTTGGATGTCACTAGAATTCTCTCCTTTATTCAAAGGAGAACTGTGAGAAAATAGCTTTTATCCTTCAAAGTACATTTTTAGTTACTTTGCTATTTGAAATTGGAAAGATATTTCTACTCTTGGGTACGGTTTTCTTAAAACCTGTAGTCAAGCTCTTTGTTCCTTGTGTTAAAATACAGATAAAATTACCCTTCGTTTTACAGTACGTGAAGGTTCAGGTCATCTCTTATTTTATCCGGATAAGTTCACCTATTGCTGCTAACAATGTTCTGAGTTAAAACAGGTCCTTCAAAAAACCCCAACAAACCCCAACAAAAACACATATGTGAAAAACGAGGACAGAAATGGGGACAGAAGTGGTAAAAAAAAATTAACAAGGATAGATTGGGGAAAGCTTTAATTTATGGTAACATTAAATGACAACCCAAGCAAATGGCCTGGCCTGAATTCTGTTTTCTTCCTTCTCTAGTTCTCTGCCATTAGCATTAAACCACAAATAAAACTGGCAGCTCCAGTTGTTGACTTGCAGTCTGTGAAAAAAAAATCAGTCGTTTGTCAGGCAAGTTGTCAGTCAGGGCTGGCCTGCCTGCAGGAAAGCAGGTCAGCTTTGGGCAAGAGGAGGCTGCGGAGGAAGGAGTGAGAACTCCCGAAAACAAAATGTTGCAATGAGGGCACGTGGAGGGGAAAAATGGCAAAACTGGAACACAGGGAGGAAAGGTGATTACAGCCTGGCAGCGGCAGTTTGCAGATGCTCTTCCCAGTGTGCTCCCCCGGGCGGCTGCGTCACGTCTGCTCCACGTAGAGCTGCGCAGGGGGTTTGCACTGGTGATTCTGGCGTGAAGGGCTGGGGTGGATGCTGGTGACAGCCTGAGCACAGACCATCCTTCAAAATGGGGTTTGTTACCTCTGCTTTCTTTCCTCAGGCAACGCTCAAAAATAAATTCTACCTTTAGATAATGTGTCGAGGTTTGAGTACTTTGTTTTTAAGGTTGAGAAGGAAAAAATATTACCATTATAGGTAAATTTATATCTTTATCTTATTTTCCATATTTTGTTCCCAGTGTCATACAACTGTATAACGTTGATACGCGATATAGATGGGACCAGACAACGCAGACCAAAATATCTTTCCATATATAAGCAAGACAATCATCACCAAAAAAATCCCCAACAATATTTTCTTTGAAACTTTTTCATATGAGAGTCCTTGGTAAGCATTTTCTCAGCTAAGCTAGGAAGGAAAAAACCAACCTATAGCGTCCGTATTATTTACTGTGTAAATAGTAATTATTAGAGATAATAGATCATGTAGTTGATTGTCTCTGCTTCTAGGAATTAATTAGCAGAGAGTAATGATCTTCACACATCACTTGCCATTGAAGTTTTATATAAGAGGTACAAATACAGCTTTTCTCACTAAATTAGCTGCTCAGTTAATAACTGAAATAACTGTGTTCAGAAAAGACGTGTGAAAAGGATGTGTAAAGCGTAGGGCGTGGTGTTTTCCCGGTCACGCGCTTTCTGCCGTCGGGGTACAGGGGCTGTGTCTTGCTAGCAGGAAGCTGGTTTTTAATAAATCTGCTTTTTTCTGAGTTGTATGTGAGGGGTAGAATGGAATCAGCTGCCCAGAAAGCTTCTTGGCCGTTGTCTGCGGGATGGATTTACCTAAGCAAAGAGAGGTGAGGGAGCAGAGAGCGGAGCAGGGCCCTCCCGTAGACGTGCTGTCGGCGCTGGGAATGTCTGGGGAAGGTTGCGTATTTTGATAAGCGGCCAGGCTGTCAGAGGCGAGGTGATCTTCCCCGTAATGTGAAATGCTGTGGGTAGAGAAGGTGAGGTAGATGCGCTCAGATAGAGCCAGTTCTGTCACTGATGTTCTCGTTGTACAGCAAGCTGGAATTGCAGATGAATTGGCCGTGGGAGGAGTGCAGCTCCTGAGCGCTCCTTTCCCCAGTTCCCGGTCTCCTTCTCTGTCGGAGAAAGGGGTGGGTGTCCTGCCTCAGCAACACATGAGCAGAGGAGGAGAAGATGGATAAATAAAATAATTCTGCGCTGTAGAATGTAGCGTGACAAATTATTCCCCTACTAGCTAAAAGTTTATGATCAAGTTAAATGGTATTTCTTTATTCTCTTTCTTCGTGTGACAGAAAACAAGGCAATAAAAACCTCCTTCATACTGACCTTCTTTGCCTTCACACTCTGGTAATTGCAGATTCCGTTTATTCCTGTTGGAATAAATAATCACTGCAAGATCGTAAACAGGACTGACAGGCACTTGGAAGCTTTTTGTTACCATAATATCATTTACCACATTAGTCTTTTTTTTTTCCTGCTTGCTTGTATGAAAATGAGTAAATTAGATTTTTAACTTGCTATGATGCAGTAAATGTTTCCTATTACCTTGCATGGGATTTTCTTTTCTGTTGTTTATCTTGCTTTCCTGTTGTTGTTTCCCACTCGCACTGGACTGGCGCAGGGCTAACTGCTAGCTATCTCCAGATACGCCTGCTGATGAATGCAGCCTTTAAAAGTCGCATTTCCTGCAAGGTATTCCAGAGTGTTTTCATGGAGATATAGAAATATTGCTTATTGTTTGTGTTTGATCATTTTTAGGACCCTTTCTTTTTTAAATAGAACACAATGAATGATTTTATTGCATCCTACTTTTCACGCTGAGCTGCAGTGGTCAGAGCTGAGCGACGTGCTGGTTGGAGTTCAGCGTGAACGCCTTGCAGGGGATCTTCTCCGGGAGCATGTTTTCTTGATGGGAGCTTTTGTTTTCACACGCGTGGGTGTAAAGCACTTACTTCAGGCACATCTGTTTTAATGTAGGACTTCTTCGTGTCCTCTGTCATCAGGAACAGGAAGATTATTATTTCCAATGTCTAAATTTAATACCAATTTAATAGCAAATGGTAGTGATGTTATGATCAAAGACACACAAATAGAGTTATTAAAAACAACGCATGGATGAATCACCTCCTAATAAAATAGGACGTTAATTTTCTTCCAGATATATGTTACATAAATATATATTATCTATTATATACTATACAGTTTCTAGTAAGTTTTCTTTTTATCCTCTGAACTGCAGTGTGGTTTATTCCTCTGGTGAAAAAACCCCAACAACTCAAAAAACCCTGAACTGGTACAATACCTGAAATACAGCAGATGAGCAATGAAGTATGTGAGAGAAAACAGCTTGCTAATTGCAGAGCAATAGATGTGCAGGAGTTATTTACAGACATGAAAAAGACTTTGAATCAAATTGGCATTGCTATTATTTGTGAATGAAATTGTACTTAATAAGGTTTATTATAATTCTGTTAAGGTAAGCAAAATATTATTTTTCTTTTCAGTCACAGCTAGTCCTAGAAAGTTGATGGTAAATATACAGTAAGTAAAATAACTGTGCTTCAAATTCCAGTTCCTGCTTTCTTCTGCAGGTAGCTCCATCTACTAATTTTTCTTTCAAGCTTCCAGTTTTCATTTCTTTTATGTGAAGCTCTTGGCTCCTCTGCGTTCCAAAAAATCACATTTTTATATTATTTACAAGTGAGTATGGGAAGGTGTCCAAAATGGATGGCCTTTCTGCTTTTAGCCAGATAAGCTGGAAAAATCTCTGGAATGAATGGGGCTCTGAAGAACTGTAACCACCGATTCCGAGCAAAGTGTGAGGGGCACTGACTCCTCAAAGGCATATGACTTTGATGGATCCCATTTCTCAGGGGCCTGTGGCTTTGGTGGACAGAAGGCATCCATTGCATGAAATCCTTTTCCCAGCTGGAGTCTAGCAGAGGAAACAGAAACTGTTCAAAGGAAAGGTTGCTGGAGTATTTTAACGCAGTCAAAACTGTACTGTTCCTTAGCATCACTGAAGAAATGACAGATCTGTTTTGGCAGACACCTTGCATGGAAAAATTAAGCTTTTAGAAGGAAATTTTAAAAATTCAGGACAACTTTAATAAGCGCTACTACAGACTGGTCTCATGTGTGTAAGTGCAAAAGAGTATGGCTGGCTACTGGGACTTCTCCTTCTGAAATGACGAATGAGTGTTTGAGCTCATCGTTCGTAATACTGAATGAAAATATTGAGTGCATTAAGAAGTTCCACTGCATATTTCTTATGTTTTTCTGTGGTTTATACTTACTCAAGTGAGCAGAGAATTAAGTTGCCTTACACTTCCCTTCACTCCAAAGGAGAGGGGTTGGCAGTGCTCAGTGCTGGTTTGCTAAGCCCTATATATTTGGAAGAGGTAAGAGAGAAGTTCTTCAGGGAGAACTTTCCTATAAAGAAGGACAGGATGTTCAGCCTCTCCATCATTCCTGTCCCGTTTCCTTCTGAATGAATAATCAGATAAAAATTGGCAGCAGCCTCACAGTCTGCCCAGCAGAGGCATCGTTCTTGGTGTCCTGGCAAGGAGAGAGACTGGCCGGAGGGCTGAATTTATAATGCCTCTCAAACCTTACCCCACCAATCACGCAAAACATTCCCTCTGAGAACATGTCAGATAAGCATTGCCCTAACAGATTATATACACCTGAGCTCATGCATTTGCATCCCAAAAAACCAACCTCTGACTAACCAAAACCAGTTTAGAAATCATTTCAGCTGATGGGTGCTAGTATAGATATCAAGAGGAGTACATTTTCTATGAACAGTGAAATAGCTGCTGGTTTTAGACTCATCTGGAAATGGAGCTTGAAGAACCCCGTCCCTTACTCTGGAAATGAGCGCTATTAACAGAGAAGATCTGTAATTATGATGGGCTATAATCAATAGCTTAAGTCAAGTGAAAAAACCTCCTTTTGTGTTTCGTGTGGCTAGATTTGCTTTGCGCTTACTAAATTTAGCTCCTTAAACTCTACAAATGGTTTGTAATTGTACTGCAACCAGAAAAGCAGTGATTATTAAGATTGATTTTTGGTTTGGTCTTTCTAGAAATTCAGTTTTCCTATCCAAGATATATCTGGTAGAAAAGTAGAAAATCCAGAGTCTTGCTAAGTTTTGTGCAAATGAAGACTCTATGCACAGATCAGCTACCTGTAGATACTGTTTCTTTTGATGAAATTCAGACTTTTGATGTGCATATGTAAAGACAGTGCATTCTCTGTTATTTAATGTGATTATTAAATTCTTGTTCAGTGTGGTCATTACCACAGTACGTGTTTTCCAGATAGTGGCGCTGTTTGTTTGGGTTTTGGGGTTTTTTTTCCAATTCATTAGCCTTAAATGATGATTCAGTGTCTACAGTGTGCTACAGGATTTACAGTTGTAATTAGTAAAAAGTGTAGAGAAGGTAGATACCATGGAATAGATGGTGTGCACTTCACAACTTTGTCACAGAAATTCATCTACACCGGCTGGTGGAAAGCACGCAGGAGAAGCACTGCGGACTACTAGTGGAGGTGTTTTTAGAAAAAAAAAAGATTCGTTTTGATTAAGAGAATTAACTAGTTGCTTGAAAGCGAGGAAGATGATGTAACCGGAATTTTGATGATGACACGTTCAGAAACATTGCATAAGGTTTTCACAGGCAGCCTTGGTGAGAGAAAGTCTTGAGATGGTAGGGAGAAGACTTGGTAGATGACTACAGCGCGTGTTAGAGTGACTCAGAGGACGTTTTCCAGACGTACAGTGTCTCGTTAGGTACTGCTGTAACTAAAGAAAATTATCTCAGTTTCCTCAAACCCAAAAGATGAGGTTTCAGCCCTAAACCAGCTGTATTAATGCTTTTAATGCTGGCAAAGACATGCAAATGCCTGGTAGACTATACTTAAAGTAAATTGGTTGTTAATTAAAGTAAGTTAATAACAATTACTGAGCCTGATTATTTTGATTATATAGGTTACTCGTCAGCAGTTCTTGTTGCACTTAAACAAAGCTGGGGTGGCACTGGTATAAATCTAACAATTGCCAGATCCCCGTGAACGGCACTGTAGAAAAGGACAAGAGTGGAGATTTTTAGTTTCCGAATTTGGAAAAGGAATACATTATTTTCAAAATTTGAGAGCCAGATTGTCATTAAATGATATAATGGACCATATGAATAGTTTTGATCAATAACAACAGGAAAGTTCCTGCATACGGGTGAATAGCATCTTCTGGTGTGAGCAATATAGCGAGAGTCTTCTGGGGAACATGTGGAGAAAAACCCGTGTCTGTAAAATCCAGTTTGATCTAATCTGGCAGCACGGAGGCTGGAGTATCCGAACCATAACTATGATTAATCAGTAGTGTCACGCAAGGCAGAGTCGATTCTTTGCACTGCAATGTGCTGTATTTATGTACCTCTGTTTAAATGCAGCCGTGAGTCGTTGTCATCTGGAATGGAGGGATTTTAAAAAATTCTTTTTATTTTTTAAATTAAAAGACATCCAACCTTCTGTTTTGATTATTTTAATCTTGAAATGTAGTCTATTTATTGCAAAAGGAAAAAGTTCAAATTAGAGAAGGAAAATGGATCAGGAGATGAAAAGGAGTGACTAATGTGGCACCTCCTTTGATTACAGAGCCGCTAATGAACTGGAATGAGGAAATATGCGTGTCAACGTATGGTTCCTTAGAATAAGTATTGCTCAGTTGCATGTGCAGGACTTTTTGAAAAGGTATTATTAAGTTTTAAAAATCATCAGTTAATGTTTTCATCATTTGAAATCAGAAATCTTTGCTCTGGGCCCAACTAAATTACATAGATAAACGTAGTTAAATTTAGCTTTGTTAACTACCTCAAATACTGCTTCTGCTACAGGTATCCCACTTTTTCTGTGGTTGTGGAGCTGAAGGAAATAGGGATTTTTGTTCTAATTAGGTCTTAACAAATTCTTTATGTCTAGGAGTAATATTCTCGTATGAATAGCGCACGTTGCTCAGAGCTATCAACATTTTGCAGGTCTGAAAATGTGTGCCCAGACAAAATAATGCAAAATATAATACAAAACCACAACATGTCCGTATATCTAACTTGCATCCTCCGTCCTTGAGAGTGATTTTTAAAACTGTTGAAGTGTGGACTAGGAACGTGCACAGTGTGACGCCTGGCCGAACTGCAGCTCTCAGGATTGTGAGAACAAAGTCCGGCTGGAAGCCGATCGCTGATGGTGAATCCCAGTGATAACAGCGGGGCCAGTACTGGTTTGTGTCGTTAATTATTGGAGTGACACACCAGCTGGAGGTTGAGAAAACGGGAACTGTTCAGCCTGGAGAAGGACGGGCTCGGAGGGGACGTTATCAGTGTGTATAAATAAATACCTGGCGGGAGGGAGGGGAGAGGAGGGGGCCGGGCTCCTCTCAGCGGTGCCCAGTGAAACGCGATGAGAGGAAATGGAAACGCAGGAAATTCCGTTTAAATGGAAGAAAAAACACATTTTACTGTGAGAGTGGTCAAGCATCGGCACAGGTTGCCCGGCGAAGATGCCGAGTCTCCCTTCCTGGAGATACTCAGAACCCGACTGGAGACGGCCCTGAGCGACCTGCTCTGCTTGGGCTGGGGCCCTGGGCTTAGGTGGTCTCCCAAAAGCGGGAGGCTGGTGCCTGCCAGCCTCAAATGCTCTGTAATTCCATGAAAAATGTGTACAGGACCCACATAGCCTTCTCACCTTTAACTAGTGAGAAGAAACGGTTTTCATGGTTTTGGTAGTATTTTTTGGCCTTATCCTTTTATTAGTCAAGTGAATCAAAGGTAAATTTGTCCTTCAGACTAAAAGGGCAATGTCATAATTTGCAATTAAAATTGAGAGCAAAGCATTATTTCTCTTTGGGTGTAACAGCAGGGAGCAGTCAGTGAGAGAGGGAGCAGAGACAGTGACACCAGGCTCTCAGCCTGTTCTTCGTGCCTGGTTTCATCTGCTTTCAGAGTCACGCTGGGGGGAATTTATGGATGGTATCGTCTTTTTCCCTCGTCCCTGTTACCTGAGCTGAAGCAAGCGTAAGTCTGTGTTCCCTGAGCCACATGACTGCTGCTCCCTTAGCTTTGCGGTCTCGGTGGGGAATGTCACACTGATACACTGCGGTTACACCTGGCCCCTTGTTGTATGGTTGCTGCTTTGCTCTCGTTTGAGGGAACGATGTTGAAATACGCCGGGTTTATATAACGATATATCGGAATAAACTGGTATCCATCTCAAGTGCTAGCAATGAGAGTGGCATGGTTCCACAGCATTGCGTTAGTTAAATAGATTGTTGCATCATTTTCAGGTCTATCTTCAGATAATAGACAAAAAATATTTTAAAAATTGTCCTCCTGAAAATTAGATAATTATCCTGTTAATCTGTTATCTAGTTCTGTGGTTGTTAAATAACAAGACAGAGGCCTGTGCTGGGCGCAGTGCCAAACGACACTGCTGTCGCTCGGCTGCGGAGCTCGCGTGGTGTCAGCGGAGGGTGCGGCACACCTCGGCTCAGGGATGGGGATGGCTCCTAAACTGCTGCTCTGTTGCTGCTCGTTCCTCCCTGGGACAGCAGTGCCGAGCTCAGCGCGGTGTCCCGGGCAATCTCAAGCCGCCAGAGGTGTGAAGGTTATCCTGGGGCTTTAACAATTCGTACCGCCAGCGAGCGGGGGTCCTGGCTGAGGCTTGACGCGGTACAAATGTACGTTGAGACCGCGACGTCCTGCGGCGTAGCGGCCTGAGTGACGTGAGAGCGCTGCCTGCGTTCCGCGCCATCAGCGAGAGGGCCGCCTCACGCGCCGCTGGTGTTAAGAAACAACTTACGAATGTAAAACTTCACCACTAAACCGTGGTGTTGTTCACATCTCTGATTTTCTCTCTCTTGTGCGTGCTGAAGCGTGTTTCGGCTTAGGCTGCCTAGATCCGAAGCGTGTATCAGGCCGGGTAACAAACGAGGGCCTGTCAGTCAGTCAGGATTTGGGACGAGTTGCCTGGGTTTTAGTAGGCTTAGGTGGTGGCTGCTGGTGCCTGCAGTAAACTGGGAGCACTTGAGGTGACTTATTTGGTGCACATTTCCCAAGAAATGGAGCTGCTGTGCATATGAGGGTTTTGGGGGTAGTGGGAAGCAAAAGGAATTACCTGCTGTATCCCCTTTTCCAGTCTTTTCGGAATAGATGTATGGGGGCACACCAATACAGGGCAGTGACAGCGACATCTCAGATATTTAATTATGTGATCCGTTTATTATTTCCCTCTCTATTTCAGCCCTATTTTGTGCTAGGGAATACTGCTGATGTGCCTGATGACCAGTACACATCTATGTAAATCTATTTTTTTTCTCTTAATCCTGTTCCTTCCACGGATTCTGAATTCCAGCACTCCCTGTCGTGCTGTCTGTGATGGAGATGTTTAAGTGTCTGAATCACGCAGGAAGTGTTTAAAGAAAAAGAGAGAGCGTTGGTAAGAAAGGGGGAATTTACTAACAACACTTTCCCTTCTCCCTTTACGTTCTGTTTGATTCTCCTGACTTTTTCCTACAAGACGTGCTGTTGATAATCCTGAGCCCCAAAATATATGTCACCATTAGAGGTGAATGTCCTCTTTTTCCCCACAAGTCTTTTCTCTGTCAGAAACTCTTCGCAATCAATCAAATTTCTTATTTAAGCCTATAACTTTTTTATCTTAGACGAGCTGTACTAGCATTCCTCAAAACATATTACGTGCCACTCTACAATATTTCTCTGGCTTCTGTACAGCACTGTGGAAAACCATTACATACCACGTGAAACACAAACGCGATTGTATTTAGCCAGTATGGCCAGTCTTTGTCACCAGAGCCCAATTCAAACTTTGAACTTTAACTGAATTTCAGCAGCATTGTACCTTGCAGTGATGACTCTGAGTTGTAAAATAGCATCTGTATTATCAGAAAGTATGGTGCTTTCTGTGCTCTGTATCAAAAACCTGTAACTTATTAATCATTAACATGAAAAAATTACTTAAAATTCCAG
This sequence comes from Ardeotis arabs, assembly GCA_011801015.1. Lineage (NCBI taxonomy): Eukaryota > Metazoa > Chordata > Aves > Otidiformes > Otididae > Ardeotis > Ardeotis arabs. The sequence goes on from JAAGAY010142834.1 coordinate 94,812, forward strand.
GCAGTCTGAGGACAAACGGTGATCTTCCTCATCGGTCAAGTCAATACTAGATGTGTCCTCCTGGGTAGCAAAGATCAGAATCTGCGCTGATTTTTATTCCTAAATAAAAACCTTAAGAGAGTAAATTCATAACAGCTAGAAAACAATAAATACTCTTCAAACAAGTAAAGAACAAAAGAGAAGATAAAGCAAATTCATTTCTGGTGTTTGGCATCCAGCATCCAGATTATAGCTGGGGTGAAGCATCTGTGGAAATGGTCGTACTAAGAAAGACAAAAACCAGAGCTGCTGTTGAGCTTCTGTGGTTAACAGGATCCCAGAGCGATGGGAGAACAGCTGCCTAGTGCCACTGCTTTCTTATTTTCAACACATCTTTTGAAACAGTTTCCCATTTCATAACTGAAAACTTGGTTAAGTCAAGCAAAGGTTTAGATTCTTAATCCTTGGCTAAAAAGAACTCACTCCTTTAATTTTAATGTTTTCCTCTAGGATGAACAGCCATTTCTAAATCTGACTTGGTTTAGCTTGGAGTCAGTTGTGTCCTGGTTCTGGCTAGGACAGAGTTAATTCTCACCAAGGCTGGGAGAGGAACTGGGGCTGGTGGCCCCTGTGGTGGGGACACAGTTGGGCCAGGTCACTGGTTACCCACAGCTGGGACAGGTCACCCAGACTCCATCCCAGGGGCCACCACGCTCAGGGTGTAAAGTGGGGACGGTGCTGAGGGGCAGGGTTTGCTGCTCTGGATCCACCGTGAGCTCTTGTACTGGAAATTACCTGTGTAAGTATTTTCTGTTATTGGTTTTGTTTTCCGTCTCTGTTTTCTCTTCCTCTGCTGTTCTCTTAAACTGTTTTTACCTCAACCCATGAGTTTTGCCTTTTTTTTTTACCGATTCTCCTCACCGCCACCGCGGGGGGCAGTGAGCGACAGTGGTGTTTTAGCTGTGGAGCGGGGCTGAACCACGACAGCTGAATAAACCTGGACCTACAAAGAGCTGCTGCATTTGATTATAAACTTAGGATGTTTTAATCTTGCTTTAGGTGTCTTCCATGAAACCATTGACTCAAATTGGGTAACGAGGGAGTATCTCTTAATTTGATAGTACTATAGGTTTTTAGTAGTTTTCCTTTTAATGGTATTAAGAATTTTTAAAAATAACATTATCAGATGGTTCAAAGAGCATTCATTCCTCTTGGTTATTTTAAATTTTGCATATATAATGTTTAAATATACAGAGAAAATTCCTGCACATCCTGGTCCATTTTCTCTCTTTTGAGTAAATAAAAGATAGAGTGGGAACTTTTCACAGTTTAATTTTGAAAATGTGTTTTTCCTCTGTCTGTTTGCCTGTTGTGAATGGAGTTGGGATGAAACATTCAATGTGGATATAATATTTTAGCAAAGTTACTTCTGTATCTTAATAAAATTGGTATATTTGCAGTCATCATTGTTCTAAAGGAGTAGTTCAATCTGTAGAACACAGAAGAATAAGATAAAACAGCTGAAGACTTCAGATAATATATGAAATACTAGCATTTTAATTTGGAAAGACTACTTGGATCTTCTTGCCAGGTCCTCTCTTTTCACATCAAAAGCAGCAATGAGAAAAATGAGGTTTAGTAAGTGTTACGGTAAAAATGGAAGCATTATAATTTCCTATTCTAATTTTAAAAGTTGAAGCACCTCTTTAAGTTATGCCCACAATTGTATCTTTCTTCCTTCTTAACCCGATTTATTAGTCAATTATTTTCCAGTGAAATAATTCTGAAAATTCTTTTGGACTCCGAATTCAGTATTAGGTTAATACTAGCTTTTGGGTTGGTATTTTTAAGCCTTAATAATACAGCTGTACTTTGACCTAGAAACCTGTTTTGATTTGATAGTTGTAACAGCTTTTTTTTTTTTAGCATCTGTCTGCAGTTTGTTTTATATGCAAGTATTTACTTACAATGGAAATATTATTATTACATAAATAATGTAGAGACTGGGAAGAAATATTGGAAAGCATGGTACAAGGATCAGTGGAAAGTAAGTTGTTGGAGGAAGATGTTGGCTCAGTCTCTTCCTGGCAGAAGACTGTGCGGTGCGTAGCTGTCTGGTGGCCAGCGAAAGGTCTTGCGCTGAGCTCTGGCGAAACCCCGCGTTCGGAAAGACTCCATTCCTACGTGCAAATCCCAGTCCCAAGGCAGCGCTCCTGTGCTGTCAGAGGGCCTCGTTCCGTGGGGAGTCAGCGGAGTGGCTGCTGGTTAATGATTCACAGTGACTCCTCTGCGCTGTCCTTTTCATTGTTTTCCAGGTGCCATGAACTGCAGATTTCAGCAGGAAATAAATTTAGGTACAGCACAGTGGGAAGTTTTAAAAGCCGGTGGCTTCTGCAAAGGATTGTCAGGAGCAATCTGCGAGGAGCCCAGTTTTGGCACCCGGCTTTTGAGCCGGAGCAGTGCCGGGCAGGAAGCGCTGCTCGCCAGCTCTCCCCGCCATATGCTTCCCTATCATCGCGTGTGCGGAGAACACGGAGACGGCAGCTGCTCTGCAGGGAGGTGGCCACTTGTACATTTTGAAACCTTTCTGAAGTCTCTGCTCATTTTCTTCTCACTGGTGTTTTTTCCCCTTGCTTACGTATTTGCATTCAAAAGATGTTCACTAAGAGAGATCTATTTTTAGACCACAGTAAGAAGAGGAGAGTGTGATCTACTTTTTGTTGAAGTAAAAATAATTTTAGAAGGACTCTAATGCTTAGTTTTATATTTTGT
>JAAGAY010142836.1:0-37863 GCA_011801015.1 Ardeotis arabs
CTGGTGTCCCCCAGCTGCCCCCACTCACGTCCTCACAGGCAGCTCCTGTGGCCCCCACTCCAGCCCATCACATGGCACCAGTGCTCCCCAGGCTGTCCCTCAGCCTGGCCCCAGTGACCCAGTCCTGGCTCCAGCGCCCCCCAAGCCCCTTCCCCAAAGGCACCACCTCTGGCTGTGGGTCCCGCGGGGGGCTCTGCCCCTGCCCAGCCCCGTGGGGTGCCGGGATGGCGGCTCCCAATAGCCCCGGCTCCTCCGAGAGCACCCACACCTGCACCGCTCTGCGCTTCATCAACCAAAAAACCTATTTCTGCCTTCTTTTCTCTCTCACGCCCATCGGAGCAGGAGCTGCACCCCAGGGCAGGGTCCTGGCTGGGACGGTGACGCCGGGGAAACCTTTGCTGGTTTGGCCGCAGAGGGCAGAGAGAGTTAACTGCAACCTTGGCAAAACAGACCTGGTCCCTGCGGGCTGGGAAATAAGTAATTCCTTCAATAAGTAATTCCTTCCTCACGCCTTCCTCGGCGGCAACGGCAACGCCTCTTGGCTCCCTCCTCGCCGCGCAGCCTCGTCGCTCGGCCTTGCAGTGCTTGCCCCGGCGAGGCGAGGTGCTGCGGCACAGCGTGGCAGGGAGGGCTGGGGACGCACAACTTTGGTGCCCGGCCGTCCCCGTCCCCACCGATCAGACCCTGCCCGCAGCCGCCATCCCCGCAGCAGCGCTCAGGCTGCCCCGGTGCCGTGCGGTATGTCCCGCAGGCAGCGGGGTGACGGCCCCACCTCGGTGTGCGCCAACGGGTGCGGCGGCACAGCCCGTCCAGCATCGCATCCCCACGGCCCTCCGGCCTGGCACGCCGCCGCACGCCGTCCCCTCCCTCCCCTTCTCCTGGCTGGCTGCCGCGGCCCCACCACGGCCAGCTCGGGCAGCGCTCGGAGGAGCAGCTCTGGCTTTTGCCAGCCCCAAATCTTGACTCGGGGCACCTAAGGTGGTGGGGGGAGCCTGCAGGGTACAGCCCAGCAGAGTGGCCCCCCAGAAAAGGCAGCTGTAAACCCACCAGAGCCAGGAGCCTGGCGTGAGAGGATGGCAGAGAATTGCTGTTGGCCACAGCAGCACCACCAGCACCAGCACCGGCACAGACCCCTTCGCAGCGGAGCACCCCCAGCCCATTTTGGAGCAGCGGTTGCTGCTGGAGCCACAGGGTTTGAAGCCCCCCTGCTTCACCGGTCTCTCAGAGGCACAAACACCTGCCCGTGCGCCAGCCGGACCCGCTGGCACCAGCCGGGGCTCCCGGCATGCGTGTCCCTGCCAGGCCGGTGCTGCTCCATCCGCGCCGCCTGCCTGAAGTCGCCCTGCGTGAAGCGAGCCCCTCGCGGTCTGCCCTGGCCCTTTCCTCCTCGGCCGCGGTCACTGCCGGAGAGGAAACACGGGGCTGGCACCGGGGGTCTCCACACCCCACATCCGTGGGTCGCTGGCACCGAAGGGGCTCAGTGGACGGTGCCACCGGTGTGCCCATCACAGCCTCGTGCTGCTCTGGCAGCAGTGGTGAGGAAGGCTCGGCACAGCCAGGGCTCTTCCCTCCCTCCCCTTCTCCTCCACTTAATGGGGCAGAAAAAACAATTAGCTTCACAAATCACCATCGGGGGGGCTGGGGACTCCCGGCAGATGCGGGCAGGGGTGGCTCTGCTTCCCCCTCACATCCACCTCGGGAACCGCCTCGGGAACTGCCTCGGGAACTGTCGCGTTCTGACAACACCCAGAACCACCCCCCAGCCCCCAGCACACCCCCCTGTGCCCCTTTAAGAGCCCCAAGCCCCCCTAGTCCTCCTTGAGAAGCCCACAGACTCACTTAGGACCCCCCAGATCCCTCTACATTCTCCCCAGAACCCCCTAAACCCCTGTGTACCCCCCTAAACCCCCAGGTACCCCCCCCAATAGTGCCAGCCCCTGCCGTGGGCCAAGCTACTCTGATGCCAGGTGCTTCTCGCTTGCATTTCGGGTACCAGGATCTGGCACCCTGCACCGAAGCCAGGCTCAGAGGAACAGGGGGTCGCAGGGACCCTGCAGGTGGGGAAACTGAGGCAGGGAGGGGGGTGTGACTCACCCCAGCTCGCCTGGCAGGAGAAGAGATCAGCAGTCGCTCCAGTGCCCTGTCCTCCAGGCAGCACTGCCTCTGCTCCCCGGCGGCCCCCCAGATCCCCGGGGGGCGCGAGGGATTCCCCCCACAGAACCCAGAGCGTGCCTGGTCCCTGCGAGGGGGGGACCCGTGGCCGGGCTGCGCCTTTGCTCCAGCTCTGCGCTGCCGACCACAGTAATAGCAGGGTCCGATTTCCCCGAGGCAGCGAGGCCGATGCCGCGCGGGTGTCAGCCAGCGCTCGCCTGCCCGCCGCAGTGAGATCAGCCGCAGACCCCAACCACAGGCCTGGCCGCCATGCCAGAGCTGAGCTCAGCCGGCCCCGCCGCGAAGGAGGACAACGCGGGGTCACCCCTCCGACCCACCCCGAGCAGCGGAAACCCCGGAGGAAGCGTGTCCCTGCACGGGGATCTCCGGCTGTTCTGGGAAGGGTGACAGACGAAGCCTCGCCGGGGCCACCGCGGCGGCACGGCGGGCTGCAGCAGCCGCGTGCAGCCGTCGGAGAGTCCCAGGGCAGCGCTGGGGTGGGGGAGCGGCGTGACTCAGCCTGCTTGCGAAATTCCTATTTTTCCCGTTGTCTGGAGAAGCCGGTGGCCTCGGACACCTCCGGGCCCCTTCGCAGGCGGCAGGGTGGCACATGGCAAGCGGCAAAGCCAGGTCGTGAGCTTCCCAGGTGGCAAGGGGGCAGGCAGCCGGGTTTGGGGGGAAGATCCCCCCAAGCAGCTCTGCCTGGGGCACACAGGCACGCGAGGTCCGGCCCTGGGCTCGGCTCTGCTCCATGTCCGTGCCCAGCCCCACCAACGAGCCGCAGTGGCCAGCAGCTTCCCAAATCGTGGACGTGCACTGATGCTGAGGTGCTCTGCACCCCTCGAGCCCCACAACCCCCAGATCCCCTTCCCAAAACGTTCCCCAGGCAGCCGCTGCTGCAGCAGCCTGGCCCAGGCAGCCCCAGGGGTGGGGGGTCAGCACTGGGCACCCCGACCCAAAGCCCAAAACAAGGAGCCAGCTGGAACACAGCACAGGAGAAGGGCGCTTCCATGGCAGTGGTGCCCAGGAGGGGTTTGGGGCCCCTTTCCAGGACCGTCCCCCATCCCCAGCTGGAGGGAGGAAGCCCGCCGAGCCCCGGCACGCAGCGCAGCGCAGCAAATATTTATCCAACACCACTTCCCCGGCCGCTCCCTCGGCCAGCTGGGCTGGGGCCCCGCACACACGCTGGGCCACGTGCGGGGCCACGGCCGCGCCTCGCGGGACGTCCCCGCCGAGAAATGACTCCACCGGCTCGCCGGGACGGCGGCGAGGGGTCAAGCTGAACCGGCCCACGCCGAGCGCGGGGCATTCGAGGGAAGGGAGCGGAGAGCCAGCACCAATCCTGCTCGGAGCAGGAGAGGAGGGCGGCCGCTCCCCAGCCGCTCTCGGGGCGCAGAGCCAAACATCTGCTCCCGCCTCCGGGCTGCGTCGAGCTCAAGTAGCTGCGAGGAAGCGGGAGCCAGGCCAGCCGGGGCGCGGCGGGTGCCAGCTCGAGAGCATCCCTCCCGCCAGCATGCTGCCGGCAGCCCCCAGCCCTGCGGAGGGGACCACGGGCTCTGCAGTGCCCGGCTGCCAGCAGCACCAACGCGGTGGCACGGGACGGTGCCCGGAGCGTACCGTGAGCTGGACACACGTGCCAATCCCCAAGCCACGCGGCGCCTCGCAGGCCTGATGCCAAAGGCTGCTGCCACGGCTCCATTTCACGCCCATGAAGGGAGCCAGGGCAGCACCCGCCTCACGGGGGGGCAGATGCTGCCACCATCGCAGTGGGATGCAATGCTACCTCTCTTTCTACCCCCAACAAAAAGCAAGGCCCAAAAGGACACCCCCAAATCACAGCGGTCCCAGAGTCACACAAGGACTTCCCCAGGGCACGGAAAGCCCCACGGGATGTTCACAGCCTTGGGGATCAGCTCCGGAGCGATGCCAGGCCCCGCAGTGCACACGGATCACCAGCACTCTTGCAGCCCCTGCAGTGAGAAGGCGCTGACGCAGCAGCCGGCCCCGCTCGCCCCCTCCCCGCTCTCTCAGCCCTGTGTGTGGGGACGGCAGGATCGGGCCCCGCAGCACCCATGCTCTGCCGAAGGGGCAGGGTGAGTCCAGCCTGGGCATCCCCGTGTGCGCCCTGCCTGATGCCGGGATCCCGCTGAGCCGTTGGCACTGGGTGCGGTGGCCTGACGGACCCCTGCGGGGACATCCAGAGCACCCCAGCATCCTCACGGCAGCACCACCGTTTGTGGGGAAGCAGCTGGGGAACGAGCCGGCTGGTGAAGGGCGTGACAAAGGGAGGGTGGCAGAAAGGACATCAGGCAGGGTGCTTTCCAACCCAGGAGACGTGGCAGTTTGGAGCAAAGCAGGGACGAGCTGACACTCCTGTCACACCCACAGCCCGGCATCCTGTCCTGCGTGAGAGGGGGGCGGCCCCATAGCCCCATGCAGGATTGGGGGTGGGTGCCCCACCAGCCCTCACCCGCAGCGAAGCCCCGCAGCACCCCATTCGCTCCCCCCCACCACATCCCAGACGGCCCCAGGGAACCCCAGGGATGACGCACGCTCACCCGCTCCCGCGCCAGCACCCAGGACCCGCCAGAGCTGCTCACACCAGGTCCCCGAGCAAACGCAGCGCAGGGCGAGACGCGCCAACACGCAGCTGCACCGCGCCGCCCGGGGAACGGCAGCTCCACGTGGAGGAGGTGGCACTGCTCGGACATGCAAGACGTGGCCGGGACGAAACCGGGCAAAACCTGGCTTGAACATTCCCGCTCGGGTGCTCTCCGCCTCCTCCGCCTCCTCCTGATTCACGCGCAGGTCTGCACACGAAGGCGCTCGCGCTGCCGCATCGCGGCCCCAGTGCTGTGCCATGGCCATGCAGACGCAGAGGTCCCTTGGCGGTGGGTGACCACGCGTTGGTGGACGTCCCAGTGAGGGATCCAGGATCTGGGAAACGTCCCCAGCCTGGCCAGGGTGTGAAAGCATCACTGGCAGCACTGCACCCCTCCAGGGGCAGGGAACAGCGAGCAGCATGTTGAGCGGTGCTGAGCGGAAATCTGAGTCGACAGCGGCCAAGGAAGCGAGCAAAGATTTTTCAGTGCCAGGGAAACAGCCCAGGCGTTGGTGCTGTCCCTCCCTGTGCCCTGCCCAGGCCCCAGGGACAGGCAGGATTGCAGCACCATCCCAGGGAATGCCGCTGGGTTAACCTGAGCAGGCTGCGGGTGCCAGGCCCTCAGACGCCACAGTGCCGGCAGCGGTACGGGCGCATCCCGGCAGGCCTGCTCCCAGCCCGGGCTGCGCCGGGTCCCTGCCAGCCCAGGGCTGCCCTGCTACAGAGCACACAGGAGATACGGTGACGCCAGGAACAAAAGAAGGGCCTCACTGCCAAACAGGGAGGGCAAAGCTTTGCACCCCTCAAAACCAGCAGCACGTTTCTGGTGGGAGGGGAGCCACAGGAGCCGGCCCGGTGGGCGCAGGCAGGCGGGCACGGCCGGGCAAGGAGCCAGGATGCTGGCACGTTCGGCTGACACAGAAACACTTCTGGGGCCGAGGTGTCCCCAGCCAATCCCCACTCTCACCATCCAGCCTGATCATCCCACCCTCTCTCCGAGCTGGGCTCCGGGACCCCCACTGCCTCCTCAGCTGGGCTCACCCCAACCACCACCCCCCCCGGAATCACGCCGATACCTCTGCTGACAGCCCCCCTGCCCCAGCTGCGCCTCACCTACCTCAGCCCTCTCTCCTCCCAGGCTGCTTCCCCAGCGAGCTGCGAGGATGCCAGCTCCCATCCCACGGTGTCTCCGAGGGGACGCGCGCTGCGTCCTCCCAGCTGGCTCTGACCTACTGCCCTACAAGCCCAGGCGTGCGCCGGCGCGGTGCGGGGAGGCTCTGGCCCGGTGGCCCAGGCTCGGGGGCTGACGGCCCCATCTGCAGCAGCCGGCTCCTGCCCGGTGCATTAGCGGCACGGGGAGATGGGGCCTGGGGCGGTATTTGCTTTCTAGGTCAGAGCCAGCCGAGGATGAGGGGCTGCGCTGCGCTCGGCGAGTGCTCCCGGCCGACGCGGCAGCTCCTCGCCCCAGCTGGCTCAAGGGAGGAGGGGATGCCCCTGCTCCAGCTCTGCACCCAGGGACAGGGCAGTGTCAGCACCCCAGAGTCCCCCAGCCAGGAATGTCCCCTGGGGACAGAGGCCCTGTCACGCTGTCTGCTCTGGGGGACCCCTGAGCCCTGCCACGGGGCCACGGGAGATGGAGCTGTGACTAGGTCACCACACAGCCTCACGTGCCAGCAACATCCCGGTGACGTGGCTGATCCCCAGGACATGGTACTGCGGGTAAGAGGGTCCTGTGATGTCCCAGCTGCCTCCTGCACCCATCCCTGGGAAGGGGTACCCAGCACAGGGCACCCAGTCTGTCTCTGCACCCGGTCTGTCTCTGGCAGGGCACCGGGGATTCCCCTCGAGGCACCTCCAGGGCACCCTGCGCAGGAACAGGGACCCAGCTCACGCTGGTGCCGAAAGCCTCACCCGCACCAGGGGACTGCGGTGCTGCCAGCACCTTGGGAGAGGCTCCGGCTGACGGAGACGCAGCGATGCTCAGGCTCACCCCTCCCAGCGCTGCCTCCCCAGCCAAGGGCACCCCAAGGTCATCCGCCTGCATCAGCATCCCAGACGAGACAAGGAGGAAGATGGGGAGCAGTGGAACCCTTCACACCCCCACAGCCAGACCTGCTGTGGCCCCAGCCATCCAGGGCAGCCCAAAGCCACCCCATCGCCCATCACGCCCCGCGGTCCAGTGGCCAGTGGTAGAAGGCGGTGATGTGCCAGCTCTGGCTGCCAAGTGACGGGTTACGGCGCCCAGGAGGGGACCACGCTGAGCCAGCACTGGGCACTCCTGTTCACAAGCACGGGACAGGCCCCCAGGGCCACCCCCCCCATGTCCGTGGGGAGGACGGGTCTGACGCCTGCGGCACCACGGACACTCTTTACCCCTGAGCTGGAGAATCGCAGGGGCAGGGGCCAGCACAGGCACCCCTCAGTGTCCCCCCTCCTGCCACCTTCACACGCCTCCAGGCCAGATCCGGGGAGTGCTGGCCCCCACGATACGTGTGAAGCCATGGGCTGTGCTCCGTCCTGCAAGGAGCTGACGTGACTACAGCCACCCCAGGAGGGCCGGAGGAGCACTGTCAGGAGGCCAAATACCTCCTCCTGCTGCGGGACAACCCAAACGCTGGGGTTATTTATTTTCTCCTGTGCTGAAACAGGAAACCTCCAACACGCTGAAACCCTGGACCCACGCCAGAGCCAGGGGCACCTCAACAGTGCAGCGGGGAGCAGGATGTGTTTGGAAAGAAAATGCGAGCTGGGTTGCAACCACCCAGCTGGAGATGCCCCTGGTCCCACGGGTGGAGGGAGAGGCCGATGGGAGTCCCAAAAGGAGGGGACCCCACTCAGCAGCGCTCCCTGCTCCACCACGGTGCCACCCGTCAGCAAGGACACCACGGTGCCTGGTTCTTGCTGGGGTGCTGAGATCTGACCCATCCTGTCCCACTACCAGCACTCCCGGCTGGACACAGGACATCCCCGCAGTGCCAGGGTCAGAGACAGAAGCTCAGACCCACTGGTATAAACTGGGAGAGAACTTCTGAAAGCAGCAGTATTTACCCCAGCACGGGGCTCCCACAGCCACACACCACACACATCTCTCAGCCCCCTGCTCCGGGAACACCCAGCTCAAACCGGACACTTCCCGCACGCTGGGAGAGCGGCACGTCCCAGCCTGGGGGCTCACTGGCCCTGAGCAACCCTGGCTGGCCCAGTCACCAGCACTGCAAGGGCTACGCTGCCTCGCTGGCAGGAAAGCATCTCCTGGGATGCAGGGACATAATACACCCAGCCTGGTCAGCCACGATCCGGCTCCTCCACCCATCCCGCTGTGCCCGGTGCCCCTCTGCTGCCGGCCAAACAGGAGGCGGTGAGACCTCCAGGACAGTCCTGGTTCGGGCACAAGCCCCGGCGCGGGCACTTACCCCGTGGTGATGTCCTCATCCTCCGTCAGCGTCTTCCCCATCAGATCGCTGTCGCTCATGTAGCCTGACTTCAGCTCCACGTCGTCGGTGTCCAACGCCTCCACCAGCTCCAGGCGGGAGATGTGGCTCAGCTTGCTCGGGCTGCGCATGGGCATGGTGTGCGAGTAGTGCGCCCGCTCCCCGTGCATGTACCAGCTGGGGGTCCCCTCGGAGCGGCAGGTCCCCCCGACCGACGGCGCGTCCCCCGCCTGCAGGCGCGGGCTGGACTGCCCATAGCGCCAGGACAGCGGGGAGGAGCGGTTGGAGAGGCTGGAGATGCTCCGGGGGTTGGCTTCATCGCTGTCGTAGCAGGTCATCTCCAGGGAGCTGCGAGGGGTGCAGGGGAGGGTTAGGGCAGGGCACGGTGGGCTGCGGAGGGCTGTGCCCTGCCTCACCCTCCCAGAACCGGGGCTCAAAGTTCTCAGAAATCAAACCTGCCCGTTTTGAGGCAGCCAGGCAAGGCCAGAGGTTCCCAGGAGTGTGGGTGCCCGGACTCTGTCTGTCCTGGACCCCTCTGTCTCAGATGACAGGGGACAGCCCCCTCCTGCCCTGCCAGGACAGCATCCCACGCTCCAGGACCCACTGGGACATCCACACTACCTGCACCCACCGCTGTTCGGTGGCGCCTGTTTCTCCCCAGCAACTGTGGAGTGGGACGTGGGGTGCAATGGGGGGGTCTATGCCTCCCTACAGCCCCAACCACCCCACAGGGGTGACGCTCCCCGCATGGCCACCTCGGTGCCGGGGCTAGGGGTGCCACCAGGGCTGCAAACACGCTGTGGGAGTGGGGTCCGCACATCTCTGCGTGCTTGGGATGCTCTTCCTCGGGCATTTCCCCACCAGCACTTCAACGCCTGCACCCTGATACCACCCCAGATCTGGGATATGACAAATTGGGGTGGCGGCACACTGATCCCAGCGGACCATGCCGGGGAGTGGGGGCTGCATGCCAAGGGGCAAACCAGGGACTGGGTCCCTGCATCAGCGTCTCAGGCCAAACCCCTGGAGTGAACCTCCACGTCTGGGACACCCCAACACAGGGCTGCCCGGCCCCGCAGAGCTGCCTGCAAGTGTGCTGCTCTCCACCAGCCCAGAGCCCACGAGCGCATCAGGAATGGGGAGTTCAGCTACGCCCCGCACCCCTCGGGGTGTATTTCGGGCAAACGGCACGTCAGGGAGTGATGCTGGGACTAAATTTAGACACAAAAATGATTACTTCTTGGAGCAGCTACTCAGGAACCCACAGCCCTCGACTTGGCTCCGAACGTTACTATCAGCGAGCTCGGATTAAACGTTTCTGCAGGAGCAGCAAAAGCCAAACCCCGGCCGCAGTATTGAACGTAAAACAGGGAACTGCACAAAAAACTAGGAAGTTTGTAAAAGCGGAACGAAAAGGGGCAGCTCAGAGGGTTTTGTTTTTGTCGGCAGGACAAAGGCTGCTCTGCCGGCAGCTCGGAGCAGATGCAAACCACGTCTCCGCGCGGGACTCCAGCAAGGCCCCGAGGAAGCTCGGGCGGCCCTGCAGCTGGGTGCAAAGGCTGCCAGAAGTACGGTGACGTCTTTCAGGAACAAAGTTGTGTCCTAGCGAGGAAACAGCCGCTGGATGGAAGAGCACAGCGAGGAGAACAAGAAAAAAATTGGGGAATAGTTTGTGGAAGGAATACAAGAGCCCAAAGTGGCTGCAGGGACACTGCTGATGCGGGACACATCCAGAAGACTGTGGATGACATCTGTATCCGATAGGCTTGTAGGAAGCGTTCCCGAGAGCGGAATTAGCGGGTACGTGTGTAATTACGACATACCAGGGAAGAGCTGACACAGCTTTGGTAAAGGAAAATCCAGCTCACGACCGCGGTGGAGCTCCTGGAGGGACGTGGGGAGCGGGCTGCTACAGGCTACCAGAACGCGGTGGACGAGTGCCCTCGCCAAAGGCAGATTACGCTTCCAAAAAATCTCAGCTGCCGTGAGGGAAGAGGGAAGACCCTCACGTATTTAAGAATCACCTAGAGGACAGCACGCACGGGCAGGCGTCCCTGGGCTATCAATAGTTGGTTTTCTCCGTGGCAGGGATTCATCTGAGGCCTCCGCCACGTGATGTACTCGTAGCTCATCAAGAAAAGGAAGCGATAACGAAGAGTCCAAACCCACCAGCAACGCTAATTTAATCCCCCTCAATATCCTCGCCCTATTTCCCTAAGGCCGGGGCTGACGGAGGGCTGGCAAAGGAGCTGAGCGCTGGGGCGGGAGAACCCTGACACAGACGAATGCAAAGCGAGCAGAGCGAACGCGAAGCGAATGCAAAGCGAGCACAAAGCAGCCCTGACGCGGCGCGAGCAGCGCCCGGCTGCGAACCAGCTCCCACGGCAAGCAAAGGGAGGGCAGGGCTGTATCGGATTAATTCCAGGAAATGGCCAGCTCAGGCAATATCGCTGCGGCCCCGCGCAAATCCCACTGCCCCAGCGCTCTGCTGCCTCCGGCTCGGAAAAGATCCGGAAAGCGCGGCAAGGACGAGCAAGGTCTGGACGAGCTTCTGGGTTAAGAGGAGCTAAATCAAGCAGGCTGCTTCATCCAGACAAAGCTGATCGAGGGGCCGCACAGGGAAGGTCCGTAATGATGAGTGCTGCGTGAAGGTGGGGGAGGAAGCTGCTGCTTTTTGCCCCTTCCAACACAAAAACGAGGATCGAGGGAGACCGCGAGGTGGCAACAAACACCAGGAGAAGGATGCTCGCTGCCTCCCAGGCTTCCTGGGCTGCTGACACCCGGCACAGCCGCTCTGCAGCGCCCAGAGCAGCGGGCTGGGGGCCGGGAGGGCGCCCTGGGGAGATGCCCCCTGCCCACCCGCTGCCCCCGGCCCGCCGCTGCAGGGTCTGGGCCCCTCAGCCCCGCCGGGGAGCCAGGCAGGAGGCTGGAGTGGCTGCGCAGACCCCCAGCACACCAGAGCAGAGCCGTAACCCCGCAGCGGTCTCAAGGGAGAGGCCCAGAGGGGGCACGGGAGTCCCAGGTGTGTGTCAGAGACCTCTGAACACTGGCAAACGCTCCGCTCTGCTTCACCACCCCACAGCCACCCTGTCCCCAGCCCTGCCATCGCCCCACCCCAGTTCCAACCCTGGGGTCTGCCAGCCCCCGTCTGGGCAGCGTACCCCACCTCTGCCCACGGGCTGCTCTGTCTGAGGGTTTCTCCATCATCACCTCTACACAGAGCAGAGAAACTGAGTCACAGATGGAGAGAGAGCCTGTGTTCCCCGGTGCAGGGGACACCTTCACCTCTGGTTGTCCGTACGGGGACACCCAGCCACTGGGAACAGACCTCACCCTCTGCCTGGGGTCTGGCTCCCCCCAGTGCCAACACCACCCACACCCACTGCCCCGCATGTGGCACCCACAGATTTGGGGGCATCTCTCCAAGCTCCCATGCGCAGGGTCCCCAGGCCATGGGGCACGGCTGGCTCCCTCCCACCCTCATGGCCCTCAGATGGAGCAGAGCCACTCCTTGCCCCCCGCCACTGCCCCAGGAAGGACAGTGTTGTGGGGAAGGGGTGGGGGGGTCCGGTGTCGGGGCCTCACCTGTGAGACACCTGAGAGCCCCTCAGGCTGGACATGGTCTCCTCCAGGTTCTGCCGAAGGTCCAGAACATTCTGCACCGTCCTTTTCCTCTGGGACTCCGGGTCTGCGGAGAGATAAGGCAGTGGATTTAAAGGGATGAACGGCTCCTGCGCCCCTCTGCCTGTGGCTGTGCCCCCAAGCCCCTTCCCACACCCCTCTGCCCCTGGCTGTGACCCCCAGCTCCCACTCTGCCCACTGGGAAGGGACAGGGCAGAGCTGGCACCGGGCTGGCGCTGCACCACCACAAAATGCCACCCCAAGGGTGCTGTAGCTGGAATGAGGATGTCAGGTTCAGAAAGGACCAGCTGGGGGGACCAAGTGGGGCCACAGGACCCACAGAGGTGACAGGAGGCCAGCTACAGTCAGGCAACCCCGAAGCACTGTGCTGCTGCTCCACGGGGCCACGCAGGAGAAGCCGTCCTGGAAGAACGTCCCCAAACCTGCCCCCGCGTCCCCCCAGCCCCTGAGGGTTCTCCGGCCCAGGGACACGGGCGCTGCAGCAGGGGCCGAGATGTCAGGGAGGGGTGCAAGCCAAGCGCCCCGCCTGCCTCGTGCCCGGGGAGAGGCAGCCGCTACTGCTGGGGGCTGCAGCAGCCGGTGGGACCGAGCCCCACCATGGGCACGGCCCAGGGCTGGAACCCCCGGAGCATCTCCGGGCGTGCACATCCACAGCACGGGCGTGCACGTACACACGCAGGTACGCATCCCCAGCCTGCGCGTGTGCACGCTCATCTGCCTGCACACTTGTGCACACACGCGTGTGCAGACACACCTGCAAACACACACACACAGAGGGGTCACTCCTGGTACAGCGCCGGCAGCGCTGCCCCCCTCGTGTGCCTCCCCGGCGGCTAACAGCCGTGCCACCGCCGCTTTGATCCCCGATTTCAAGCCTTTCAGCCGCAGCTCGCCACCGAAGCGCAGCGGCAGCGGGCGCTGAGGACGCTGGACGCGGCTCCTCCTAATGTAACGTGGCAACCAGCGCTTTGGGATTGGCAACGGCAACGCGTAAGCTGCAGCGACGCGGGGAGCGCTGGGGACACCGCCAGCACACACCCCGGCAGGCTCCCCGCCACAGCACGGCCGCGCGCTCGGCGCACGAGCGGGGCCCGTGTCCCACTGTCCCCATCACGCACCGAGCACGGCACCGGACACGCCGCAGGCAGCACCTGTGGGTGATGCCGCCCCGTCCCCGGGCTCCGCTCGCTCCCCAGCCCACGCAGGAGCACCTCAAACCGGTGAAGCAGCTCCAATTTACGCATGACCCTGGAAGGTGGTGACAAGCAGCGACAGCCCCGATGAGACAGGTTAAATCAAGCAGGTTAAAGCGGGTTGTGGAGGAGGGTAAGAGGGCTGGTGAGCCCACGGGGCACCCAGCGCAGCCGGCACATGCCGTCACGTACGGATACCTGGCCCTGCACGCGTCCCATCGCCCTGGTGCAGCTCCCAGAACAAGGCCTGGCAGGATGCAAGTCATGAACCCGGTTTAAATCCTCACTGCGGCCCGTGCAGGTCAGAGCAGTTAATAAAAGGCACAGAGCCTCTGACTGGTTCCCCAGAGCCGCAGGACGGGGACATGCAGGCAGCGAGGGCAGAGGGATGGACGGCTGCGGCAGAGGGGGCTGCGCGCACGGAGCCGGGGCGCAGAGGAGGCTCGAGGGGCCCTTGGTGCTGGAGGCCAGCACCCACCCCGCTCTGCGGCTGGGGACGAGGGGACTCTGTGCCCCCTCGGTGGCATTGGCAGATGAGGGCACCTCAAAGCCCCCTTGGGCTGCCTGGAAAGCTGGATTTTCAGGCTTGAAATGGCGGGGCAGAAACCTGAGGCCGAGTCCACAGCTGCCACACATGCGGCCCGTAGGGCAACGGAAGATTTTGGAGGGGAGGCACATCCCAACCTTGGGGAAGAGGAATAAAACACCCACCGGTGTCCTCAGGCAGGGAAGGACTCAGCACCCTCAGCTCCTCCACACTGGCCGCATTCGGTGGGTGCCGTCCACCCTGAGCCCAGCTCCTGTAGATGGAGAAGGTGGCACCTGCACATTCCAGCGGCACGGTGTCCCGTGGGCTGGGGTGGGACGGAGCGGGATGGGATGGAAGAGCCACCCTTGTCCTCTGGCTGCGTCGCTGCCAGTGCCGAAGTGCCACCGCCTGTCCCTGCCGTGCTGGGCCAGGGGGTGACACCGGGCCCCCCACAGTCTGTTTTCCAGGTGCAGTGAGGGGCTGGGGGCTGTCTCAGGGCTGGCTGAGCCACAGCATGCCAGAGTCGAGCCGAAACCGGAGCCGTTGGGAGAGGCTGAAGTGTGGGAACGGCAGGAGTGTGCTGGATTCCTCCCGACATCGATTTAGCAAGCTTCCCGCAGCCAGATGTTTCCAGCTGTCGGAGCGGGGAGCAGCGGGGCCAGCTCAGCCCGTGCCACGGCGGGGTCAGTCGGACACCCTGCCTCGGCCAGGCTCATTTCCCCAGCAGCACTGTCTGGGATGTGTCCCGCTGTCTCCCGCCCTCCCAGAGCCGCAGGCTCGGTGACCGGCCGTCCCTTCCGCCGCAGCTCCAGGCTGGCTTGCAGCCCCGCTCGCAGCTCCCAGCCGCTCTGGCAGGCTCCATCCTGCTGTCCCGGAGGGAAGGGGGTGCTGGCTCTGGCCCTGCGCTCCCCTAGCCCGGTCACGCAGGGGAGGGCAGCACCGGGATGCAGCCACTGTCCCCAAGCCCTGCGCAGGGAGGTCACCAGTGGCCACCAGTGGCTCTGGGTCTAACCCAGAGCGCCAGGCTGGGTCTAACCTGCCCTTGCCTGCCACCGCGCTCGGGCAGCCCTCCCGCCCCCCGACACCCCGGCCCCCATTGCTGCTCCTTTCTTAACTGAGCGCCTTTAGCACTCTCTCCAGCTTCAGCAAACGCAACACATCTCTGCCTCGCACGCAGAGAAACCGAGGCAGGAAGCCCCAGCCCACCCCTGACCACCCCATCGCCTGCAAGCGCCCTCCCGCACAGCCCCCACCGCCTGCCGCTGCGTCACACGCCGGGCAGCGCTGCCTGCGACGCGACGGCGGATGCTGCCACAGCGACCTGGCACCGTAGGTGCCCGGCCACGAGGCACACGCTGCCCATCGCCCCGTCTCCTGCCCCGCACAACCGGGGAAGAGGCAGATACCATCGCCGAGGAAAAGAGCATCAGGATGCAGGGCTGGAGGCAGCCAAGGAGGAGGAAGAGGAGGAAGAGGAGGAAGGAAAGAGCCGTGCTGCGTGCTGGGGGCCTGACTGCGCCAGGCACGGCAGAGCTGGGGCTGGAGGAGAGCGGGCAGCTCCAGGCTGTGCCCACATCCAGCCCTTCCCATCGCCTCCGAGAGCCAACGGTGGCAGCTCCTCTGCCTGCACGACGGGGCGCTGCCGACGTGGCCAAGTACGTCAAGGAATGAGGAAACCATCGACTGCAAACGGCTCGTGACAGCGCGTTTCAAAGGAGCATGCGGCCAAAAACTCCCGCTGGGGCCAGGCAGAGCCGCGTCCACGGGACACGTGTGCCCCATGTGCCTTGGCACACAAACCCGCGTGTGCGTGTGCCGCCCGAGTGCTTGTTTGCATCATGCGAGCGTCCATGTGCAGGCCACATGGCAGCAAACCCCCCCCCCGCCTGCAGAAAGGTGCGTGTGCATCCGCACGCCTCTGCCTGCAACCTTGCACGCGGGCCCACGTGTACATGTGCGGGCACGAGGACGGCAGCAGCCGACACGAACACCGGCACAAGCGTGCTGGGCTTGCTCGGATGCGCCGTCTGCGCCTGCGTTCGTACGCTTGGCACGAGCGTGGCACTCGCACACGTGTTTTATCGCCCCCCACGACCCAGCCTGTCACTTTTCAGAAGATCAGGCTCGGAAAAGGCTCCTGGCGACCCTGAAAAGGTTTTAATGGCAAGCAGGAATTTGCTGTAAAAGGCCTCGCGGTGTTTCTGAGTCATTACGGTGGGCCCCGAGTACACAGTAGCTGCAACAAATTTCCCCAGGCCGTGAAACATTTTTAACTGGCTGCTCAATTCCTTCCAGCGCGCTGAAAAATTTGCTAATAAACTCTGCAATAAAAACCCCTCTCCCGGGGCCGTGAGACTCCTCCAGCCCAGCCCAGCTCCCTGGCTCCACAAACCCTCGCACAGATACGCGCTTCTCCCACCGTGCCGCTCCAGCCCGTGCTCCGTTTATGAATGAATCAGCCCAGGTGTCATTTTCCTGGTATTTTCCTCGCAAACCCTCCACTCCGGCACCCAGAGCCAGGCACAGGCGGGCTGCCGGCCCGAGGGAAGACCCGAGATCCCAAGCGCAGCACAAACCTTGCCGAGCCCCGCGGGTTCCCAGCTTACGCCCCGCAGCGCGTGATTCAGTTACCAGCATCTTGGCACGCCGACAGCAGAGTCTTTCCATATGGAATAAAACGGCTTTATCTTGCATTTCCTACATCCAGCTCTGATTCACGCTCCCGGACGGCTGGGCAGGGGGATGGTTGCGACCTGCAATCCTTCTCCTCGTGGCTTAATTAATTCTTCCTCCCCCCAGCAGCTACAGAACAGGCTAAATGAGCAGTGGAGACGGCTAACGGGGCTCTGCGGGGTGACTGCCAGGTCTGCAGCATTTGCTTCCACATTGACCTCATCTTCCAGCCCAGTCCCATCCCTGCAATCCCACGTGCTTTCCCTAGGGATGTACCAGGACTCCTCAACATCACCCCTCTCTCTCAGGGAATGCTCCAGGGCACCCCGTCTGGGCCCAGCACATCCCCCTCCACCCAGCATCCCAGGAGGGCATCACACCCTTTCCTGCAAACCTGCTGCCCCACCTCATCAGAAGGCAGCAGGTTCGTTAGCACTTGCCCTGGTTAAATTGATTTAATTGCCAGGGGCTTCCTGGTATGAGCTGGGGGCTGGCTGCCAACTGGCCAACTCCTGCAGCAGCTCTGGGAGGGGGATCTTGCTCCCTGAGGGGCTGGGAGCCCTGTGCCACCCAGCACCCTGGGAACGTGGTACCTGGGTACGTGGATGGAACAACCAGTGCCTCCAAAACACCTGATGGGGAAGAGCACGGCCATGATTCCCAGATGAAGGCAGCAGCTCCCAGGCTGATGGAGCTGGAGGTGCTCGTCCCCGCGGACACACAGGCACAGCCGCTTACCAGCGGGGACAGGGACGTGCAGGGAATGCCACAGACACTTGCGGATGGGTCCCTGTCCCCGACTTCGGCCAGGGCAGGCTGCGCTCCCTGCTTGCTGCCGCCTCGCACGTAGCCCTGCGATCCCAGTGGGACGGCCGGCTGCGGGGAGGAGACTGGATGCGGCCCAGTGCATCCAGCGCTTGCCCTGGGCAGAGGGAGGCAAGGCCAAGCAGAGAAAGGCAGGATAGGCAATGGGGCTCCAGCGGGCAGTGCCGGCAGGAACACCGTGCCATGCACGATCCGAGCCACCCGGGGAGCACCGGCTCCTGCGGGGACACAGCGAGAGGAGCAGCGGTGGCAGGACCTCGCTTTGGCGTGGTCACCTCATGTCTGGCACCTCTCTGGACCCTCCTGCAACACAACGGGGCTCTGCGGGATGCTGCGAAGGCGGCTGCAGTGGGGAAGGAAGCCCCTTCCTCTGCCATCACCGCGTCCGTCGCCATCACCGCAGCCGGTGCAGGCTGGGGCAGCCCCACGCCGTGCATGGGGCCATCAGCTCCCCGCTGGCAGGCAAGAGCAGAAAATTAGCAGCGCACAGCGATGACAGGCCGGGACTTCAGCCGAATCAGCACTTCTGGGGCAATCGCTGCTGCTAAGCCTTGTGAATCGCAGCTTGTAAGGAGGGCAGGGCTGAGAGACCTGGAGCCTGGACCCCGTCTGGCTCCAGCGAGCCAAGCTTTTAAAAGGGATTCAGACTTTCTCAGGCTAGAGCAGCCATAAATCTAGTTAATTGGGTCTCTCCCATACACAAGTTTCCAAGTGAACCCGCTGGAGAGATCCAGAGCGGGCCTCCAGCCCATTTGTGGGTTATTCTTTCAATGGATGCTGTGCTTGGCCCCAAACCACCCCACCTGCGCATCCAAATTACAGCTCCTTTTTCTCAGCCTGCATCCCACCTCCGCGACACTCTTCGCTCCCCTCTTCGCTCCCCTGCACTGACGAGCCGGGAGCACCCAAAATCCCCCGCGCCGGGGCAGACCCCGCTCCTGCGCACGGCACTGCGCGCCCCTGCAGCACAGCTGTCTCCAGAGCTGCTCCTGCAAAGCGTCAGCGGAGCTGGGAGCATCCCAACGCCCCAGCCCCAGCAACGCACCAGGTCTCCAAAATAACCCGGAGGAAACGCCTGCGCGGTCTGGGAAGGAGGGGGGTCGCAGGCGGCGGGGTGGATGAGCCAGATCCACACACCACGGGTTGCTCCGAGCCTCCGGGGACCGGAGCACACGGCGGTAGAAATGCATAGTGACGTTAACTCCCCGGTTAAAAGCCCCATGGCGTCAGGCACACGGAGATGGCGTCACTGGTGGTCACCGCACCTGGGGTCTGTCCTAACCTGGGGCCCTGGCAGAGCGGGGTCAGCTTGGCCATGCAGCGCTCTGTGCCTCAGTTTCCCCCCCCCGGCATTTGCTGTCCCCTCAAGGGTCACCGTCATCGGTGACCCAGCGCCATGCCGGCCGGCAGCGTGGCACAGCTGCGCCCAGCCCGGGGATTTCAGGCGCCCCAAATGCTCCGCACACGACACCTTTAACACAGCCACCAGCAGACGTTCAAGGAGATGCTGCAGACCCTGCGCAAAAAAAAAAATAAAAAACCCAAAAAAAAAACCAGAAGAAAAAAAAAAAAGCCAGAAAGGAGGGGAAAATAAAAAAAAAAAACCCACAGCAAGGCAGAAGGTGAGCCAGGCCCCGGCTCAGAGGCCCCGGAGCAGCCGGTGGCAGCGGGTTCACGCTCCCCACGCGTCACCAGACGCGAGTCGGACATTGTGGAAATTCAAAATTCCAGATGGCTCTTTTTGGGTGGGTTTTTTTTTTTTTTTTTCCTTGCCTCATTTCCAAGGCAACAAGACTCGCTGTCATCTGCTAGTTGCCATAGAGATTTCACCTGATTCTGCTTCAGCGGAAGAGAAAGCCAGGCGAGCTCGCTGCTGCCGAGGAGCCACGAGCCGCGACCGCCTTCAAACTTACTGGGAAGAGCGGAGATAAATGGGGCTTTATAAGACGGAGGCAATGGGCTGATTCAGAGGATCAAAGGAAGGAACTGCGGGTTTCTATAGCACAAATCAGCCCTTCATTTAACTGCTTCGGTGCCCTCCAGATGTGCCCTACATCTGGAGACACTGCCAGCCCCCGCTCCAGGCTTTGCCTGGTGGAGGAAGGGGACGTGGGCGAGGGGGAATCCTGCACCCGCTTCTGACGGCGTCTGCAGGACCAAGCTGGGCTCCCTGCAGGGATCCCACACCGTGATGGGGGACACAGGTCTGATGGCTGGTCACAGCCACGTCCTTCCTCCCAGAACTGCCCCCCCTCGCTGTGCACAACCCTTCCCCAGAGCCGTCGTGGCCCAGAGGGCGAGCGAGCCAAGGGGAGGATGGGGCGAATGCAGAAGTAGCCAGGGAGACCCTTGGGCAGGGGTGGAGATGCCCGTGGGCTGTGCTCAGCAGGGCTCGAGCGCCACAAACACGGGGGTTAAGTGCCACACGGCCCCAGGGGAGCCACACGCAGCCCCCCACAGCCACAGCCACAGCCAGCACGTGTTCCACGTCGGGCACCGAACAGCCCCGTTGCTGCTGAGGATCCTCCACACAGATGGTGTGGACGCGTCCATGCCCCGAACCCAGCTGCAGCGCATGGCTCGCAGTCGTTCTCCCAGACCCGCAGTCGTTCTCCCAGACCCGCAGTCGCCTCCAGTCCCGGAGCGGCTTCACAACTGCCTGTCCCCCCTGGGGACAACTGGGCTGCCCGGGACTGGGGACATCCACGGCACCACTGCACCTCCAGCCATGTGCACCCATCCCCTTGCTCCTCCAGCTGGTCTGTGAATAAAAACCTGGGTGAAAACGCAGCACCGTGGGGATTCACAGGCCTTTCCACAAGCAGGGCAGCCGCTCAAACTCAGGTATGGAGGGACATGACTCGAGAGCTCCCCGATCTGCGACAGCAGCCCTTGGACTCGCAGCCAGATGCCCCAAATCAGCAGATCTGATGACTCCAGGGAGCCAGCCCGCCCTGCCTGAGGCTCCCTTCTGCTGAGCACACCGAAACCCTTGGGCACGGGAGAGAAGATCCCAGGCGCTGGCAGGATGCTCACGGGTGGCAGCCACCCCTGGGTATGACAGGCAGAGGTCCCCACGCTCATCCCTCCCCGCTGCTCTCCGCCGGGCGCCCCGGCCTGGCTGAAAGAGCGTTTATCAGACCAGGAGCCCATCCCCTCCCCAGCCCACGTCCCCGTACCAGGGCCGGCGGGGAAGGGCCCGGCCGGGCAGCTCTTGGCTCAAGTTGGCTCCATTTTGCAGGGAGAACAGAGTCATTAACGGAGCCAAACTCCCCGTTCCCAGCCAGAACACGGCCATGCTTGGGGAAGCTTTATATTCACAGAGACAAACAACTCACATTTGCTTTTTAACTGTTGGAATCGCACCCACTGGGACAGAGCGAACAGGGAGCCTTTTGTCCCCCTCGCCTTGTGACTGCGAGCTTTGTGCAGAGCAATGCGTTGCAAACACAATTCTCCCCGGCCTCAGCTGGGCTCTGGTAGACACTTGGTCTGTCTGTCCGTCACCGGATCAGCCGAAGCCCTCGTGCATCTCCAACAAGAATGTAAAATGTCCTCCCTGGCTCCCCCGCCAGCCGCAGCCTGCAGAGCCGCTCTGCGCTGAGCTGCTTACCAAAGCCAGCGAGACGGACCCGAAACGTGGCCAGCGCTGGAGGAAGGCAGTGGCTCCTCACCCCCCCAAGTAACAGGGGTGCGAAACCGAAGTTGCAGGGGGCTACGGGCGGCAGAGCTGCTCGCTCACACTACAGCTCGCCCGGCAGCGAGGGAGAGCAGCTCCGAGCATGGAAAATCCCAGCACGGCCCAGGCACAATGACCAGGTCACCGTGAACCTCAGGGAAGGCGCCTAAGTCACCTCCTGCACAAGGGGGTCTGTGGAGACCTCCAGCCCATTGCCAAGCTCCTGAACATCGGAGCTGGCACGGCACTCGCCAAGCTGCCACGGGCACCAGCGCTGCTCAGAGCTGCCACCCCAGAGCGGGACAAGGACAGCCTGCCCAGAGTGGGACATGTCCTTGAGGCACCGCCTGAACCCTCGCCCTGGCCCAGCTGTGCTGCCTAGGGAGGAGCTCCAGGAGAACAAGACCCCTGCGGTGCTGCTCTCCTCCAAATCCCCAGCCTCAGGAACAGGCTCAGGATTTGCAGTGCCACCCTGGGCTCTCCGCAAAGCCCAGAGGACGCCAGCCCCTCAGGGTCCGGCTGTGGGCAGGACCGGACCTCAGGGAAGGTCATCAGCTGTGGCTCAAGGTGGTGACCCAAGAGCACCTCCAGAGATGGGCCAGGGCAGGAGGCAGCGCACCTCAGGCTCCCCCAGACCCGGGGGCAAACCCAGCTTAAACCAGTTCCAGGCTTGTTACTGGATCTATTGTTGCCACCTCCCGCGGGAGGAGGGAGATAACCGAGGCTATTTTTGCTTCCATCTGGGGAATCGTTTCCTTCCACCATGTACTGCCACGATGCTAATTTCTAAGGCTGATGATTAATTGATGTCAGGCTCATTACGGGGCCAACGGATCCCTCTTCCCCGGGAGCCCCAAGGACGGGGTGGACGTGTTTTGACAGATGTCGTTCGAGCCGCGTGTGAGTGACGTCCTAACAACGGAGGAAAATAGGAGCCATTACCATGGAAAGCCCTGGAAATGGGAAGGGAAGTGCCTGCACGCGACCCCGGCGCTCTTCCCCGCGTACCCTCTAATCAGCCCTTCACGCTCTGCCCTGACGGTTACCAGGGTTTTGCTCCCGGAGATAAACGGCCATTGTGCGAGCGCTGGGGTAATTGAATCTCCTGCCTGCGGCGCGAGCAGCGGGGAGGGCTCAGCCTTTCTTCTCCCCCTGCCCCAGCCTCGCAGGAGGGCCAGGTGCCAAATTCACTCTGGCACCAGGCGCAGCAGCCCGCGGAGAGCCGGAAACAAGTCCGCTGTACATACGATCGGCGGGATGCCGCAAGGCTTAGGGTCTCCCTCCACCTGCGGTCCGCGGGCAGCGGGGTGGGCGAGCACTGCCGAATGGCAGCGTGCCCAGGGGCGCTGGTCCTACCAGGCCCCGGGGGCAACATTCAGCCCCTGAAAATCGTAGCAGCATCTGCAACAGCAGCCCAAGCGGGGCTGAGGAGCGGCGTGCACATCACACGTTTGGGGGTCCCTTCGGTCCACCCCATCAGCGGCACGCTGCCCAGGCGACGTTCGCCCCAAAGCAAACCCAAAGACGACGCAGCACGCAGCAGGAGGTTTGCTGGGAGAGGGCACCACGGCTCTGACGGTGACACAAAAACCCTGCGTTCGTCCCCCAGCCCCTCTGCGCAACCAACAGGAACCGGCAGCTCCGGGGTCCCTGCCCAGAGGTGGGATAAGGCCCAGGTAACTCAGCGGAGAGCCTGGGGTGACCCAAATTAGCGCAGGTGACCCCTGTCCTGCTGCCCGCTATGCCAGCTCTCCCAGGGCCACCCCCTCTGTGGTAAGGGAGGGCAGAGCATCACACCCCTGCCCCACCCAGCAGCGCGCTCCCCGCCCCGTGAACGGTGCCATTACCTCCACCGGCCTCGTCACCCGCTCCTCCGAACCTGCCCCAGGAAGGTGTCTTCCCCCCGCCGGAGCTGGGAGCACTGCCGGCCCCTGCGCCTCTCCCCATCCTGCGGCCCCCTCCACCCTGCTCCTGCAGCCCCACACCCGGCGCAGCGGCTGCAGTGACACCCAGGGCTTCATCCTGCCATCCCCGTGCCGGGGAGATGCTGGGTCTTCCCTGGGGAGATGCTGGGTCTCCGCCAGGAAGGCCAGCAGCACCAGTCTCCCCTCATCCATCCTCAGCACCGCCAAATCCTCCACCAGCTCCGGAGTCCACGCTGCTGATCTGCCAGCGCTATTATTACGAACGTGTTTTAATTGCTGCGCGGCGCCTCGAGCACCCTTCACAGGGAGAGGGATGCGTATGAATAAATTGTCTGTTCCTAGTGCTGCCGGTTCCCCACCGGGAGCACGGGGGCGAGGGCTCGCTGCGCTCGGCGGCAGGACCCGCGCTGTCCTCTGGCTCCATCCCAACCTGCTCCGTCCCCACAGTGTCCCCACCGCTGAGAAAAGGTTTTCTTGTGCAGCAGTTGTGCTTTTCCCAGCAAAGGTGATCTGCAGAGAAGGAAGACCCCGTCTCCTTCAGGAAATCTGGGTGTGCCATGGCAGGGAATGGGATGCTTGGGACCAGAAAGCTCTGTGCCACCACCCTGGGAGCTGCCACTTTGTCCCTGCTCTCCTCCCCGGGACCCCAAAGCCCACAGCACCTCTGCCCAGGCACCCAGCGGGGCTGGGGGACAGCACGGAGGAACAGTGCTCTTCACCGCAAGTCCACCACCTGCGTTACGGCGAGGGGAGGGACTGTGACGCGCTTTAGGGAAGAACAGCCAGTTTGCCCCGCGAATCCAAGTTCTAGCACAGTCTTGGCAGTGCCAGGGGCGGGCAGGGCGGAAAACGCTCTGAAAAAGGCGTCGGCACCAACGGGAGGGATTTTAGTGGAGCCTCCGGGCTCTCCACGGTGTGCCAGCTCCCACCGCCGCCCTGCCACGCACCCGCCAACACCAAGGGTTGGGTGACGCAGTGACAGCAGCCGTGAGCCCCCAGGCACATCGGCTAACTCGGACGGTAAACGGGAGAGCGGCCGCTCGCCTCTGAACCCCTGCGCAGCAACAAGCCCCCCTCCCCAGCGTGCTGCAGGAACCGGTTAAGTGTGCCGAGAGCACGCTGAGTTACACGCCCCAGCTTGGACGGTTTGGGATCCCTCCCGCCGAGCTGGAGACAATGCCGTTCCCCGCACCGCCAAAACGCCAAGCGCACGGCTGTCCCCACGCTCCGAGGACGGCGTGGTGGGGTCTCCGGCAGCACCGCAGCCAGGGTTTATCCCCTCTGAGATGTCCCACCTCCGCGCAACGGCTGCCCGCACTGGACGAGCCCTCTCCACCGTGGGAAGCAGCGCTGCGATGTGCTTGGAGCTCTTCTCCCCAGATTTGCTCCGCAGCCCTGTCCAAGCACTGACGACGCAGAGCCCAGAGCCACAACCGCTGCAGGAGAAGCTGAGCCAATACTACAGCTCAGGGGGAAGCAGCAGCCAAAAGTCCCTCAAACAAGGAAGTGATTTGTCTTCTTCTGGCCGCGCTTCCCCCTGACAAAGGAGCGCGGAGCAGGGAAGTCAGCTGTGATCACGTGCGGCGTACCGACCCAGCGACCACCGAATCGGCGACTGGGAGCACTCACACCGGGAGCTTGACAGATAAAACAGAACAGGGGGGGAAAAGGATGAAAAAAGCCACGCTATGTGACCCCTCCCTCGATCCAAGCCAGGCATCGCGTCCAACAGTTCTGAATACAAAACACACACAATGAGCTCCAGCGAGTAATTAATCCCTTCAGGAACCCTGTGAGTGATTGCAGACAGTTTACCAAGAGGAAAAAAAAAAATAATTGGAAAGTCATTGAAAAAATTACCATAAAATATGTCTTTTTCTGCTCCAGCATGAAATACAATGAGATCTGCTAGGAAATCTCTCTGCTCTGCTAAATTTAAAGGCGATGGATTTAAGCTGTTTTTCTAACAACACTCCATCTACCTGCCAAGCCGACAGCCGTGAGAAACCAGCCCGACCCCAGGCAGAGCGGCGAGAGCGGCCCAGCTCCGGCGGCTCTCACCGTCTCACCTCGGCACCAGCGGGACACGGCAGAGGACGAAGCGCAGCACGGAAAGGCGTCCATGGCCACATCGCTGGCTCAAACCCTCCGGAGATTTCCGTGGGTCAGGCGACGGGAAGCGCCAGCAGCAGCGCCGGGCATAAACCTGTCTTACTGAGCAGGATGAGCCCTCCCGCGATGAGATTTCGGCAAAGGGCTCCCCGTTCCCTCTCGCCTCCCTCACTGTTAAGCAGCCGTTCCTCCAGCTGGAGAGCAAAGAGCCGGAGGGCTGGGATTTGGGCTGAGTCCTGGCCCATTGCACCCAAAGCCCAGCTGCTGCTCGGTGCCACGGCCAAGGGGGCTACGCAACCCGGCCCCGCGTACGCGGGCAAGGAACCGCCTTTGTTCACATCTGCCCTCGTGCAAAGCCACCGTGTACAAACCAGCTCCGTCATCTCCCATGGACAGATGGACAACCACATCTGGGGGGGGTCCACCCCCCACCCAGCCTCAGCCCCCTGCCTCCAGCAAGGCCTGGCCCAGGACACAGCGAGGAAGGAACCGAAGGGCAGGGCAGCTGCCTTTTACTTCCATATTTCCCTGGTATTTCTCAATCTCTTTTCTACTTGTAAAACTGGCATTTATTAAAAGGAGCATTAGGAAATGCGTTTTCTCCTGTCAATAAAGTGACTTAAAATTAGTTGGAATTTTAAAATTAAAAACACACCCTGAACTTTCACTTCCACTTGAAATCACTCTGGTTTTGAAAACAGATTTTTTCCCTCATGTCCTCTCCTGGGTTTTCAACCCCTCTCGTGTTCTCTCCTCACCATGTTTTTGTTTAAAAATTCATCACGCCAGAGAAAAATCCCGGGGAAGGAAAAGAGGGAAATAAAAAAAAGAAAGAAAAAAAAAAAAGCGGAAGAAACTGTGGCTTTTGCAAAGCCATCTCCACGCAGGGCAGAAGCAGCGCTCCAGACTTCCCTTCCTCTTCTTGGAAAGCGAGAGGCGCTCAGAAGGGCGAGGGAATATCTTACATCAACCAGCTTCCCACACAGCTCCGGCGGCGGACGCAGCCCGGCCAACCTCTGCAGAGCCCTGCAATCCTCCCTGGGCTAACACAGCTTCCCCAGCACAGCCACTGGTCTCAAATGGGCAAAAAGGGACGGACGAGCCGGGAAAACCGCCCTGCGTGTCGGCACAGGACACAGCCTGCCCCAGCACCCACCGTAAACCCTGGCTGCTGCCCCCCCGTTGAGCTCGCAGAGACCTGAACAGCTCATAACAGTGGCTGAGAGCTGGATGCTGGTCGATGTGAGGCACATCCCACACGCGACGCTGATTTGGGGAAGGACTGAGACGTACTCAGACGCCGTTACTCAACGGCAAGGTCACTCCCTGCACCCGTGCGCTGTGCCCCACGGCCGCCGAATGCAGGGTGCTGCCAAAAGGGCTGGGACACCCTGAGTCCCTGAGCATCCCCACGCTTTCAGCGGTCGCTCCCACCCCAGGGTGACCCCATTCCGCAGCGTCACAGCTTCCCCACTGCAACGCGCATTTTAAGGACAGCTGCCGCACTCCCCGCACAGGACGCGTGTAACGTCTGCGTACGAGCGAGAACGCTCCGCGTGGGGATGAAAAGCTATATGGAAATGGAAGATCATTACCATGATCTCCTTGGAAACACCCCATCAGAGCAAGTTTTTCTTCCTCCTTCTTCTCTCTCCCCATGCGCACGAATTCTGGCACCCCGTGTGTCGCTTGGCGTTGCCTCAGCACTGTGGGTCCAAAACGCAGGCGTCTGATTTCTAAAGCCATTGTCTAGGATGTGCTATTGAGCTGCAAAACATGGACGGTTTGGGATGGAAAACAGGCATCTCTTGCAACACAAAAAGAAGCTGGCAACCCAGATTTGATTTGTCTTTGAAGCTATAGAGAATCTCAACCAAACAAAATCTGCTTTATTCCCACAAAGGGAACGAGAATCTTAGCAACAAAACAAATCGGCACCTCTGCCCCCTGAACGCAAGGATGAGCAAACCAAGAGCAGAGCAAAGGGAGCGCGGCTTCGCCCCGCTGGTCACCGCGGCTGGTTTTGGAAAGCAGCACGGCAGCATTGTACGCGTTAACGCGCTCCACTTGGGAATGCGAGGCTGGAAAAGCTGCTTTGCAAATTTACTTTTGAATCGGAGCTCTGGGTTTCTCTCCTCCTCGCGTGCCGTTACATTTTGCGAGCGCTCACGCAGGCGGCTCAAGGCAGGGAGATTTTCAGGAACCCCAAGAGTTTCACCGGTTTTAGCACAATGACTATTTGCTGAGGAAGTCACCCCAGAAAATTTATTACTTGCTCTTCGCTTTCAAAAGTAAGCAAGGCTGGGAAGCGCACAGCAGCGCAAACAGCAGCTGAGCTGAGATTCAGTCCTGCCCCCGGGTTACCGCGCTTTCCCCACGACTAATAAGCCATCCGACGGGAGGCCACCTCCCGCCGCAAGCGACGCTGCCACGCGAATTCTGCTCGTGGAGGGTTTTCCGAGCAGCTTTACAATCCGAACCTCCAGGCCCGGCTCTGCACAGCCCCAAAAGCATCTCCAGGAAGAGGTTCCCCCGCTCATCCCCCATGCTGCTTTACGAGCGGGGCCGCTCCCCTCCCCTCGCAGGAACCGGCCACATGTTCTCCATCTGGGAGCAGATGCCCATGAGCCAATAAGCTCAACTTGGAAAACTAACTGAAAATAGCACAAAATTTCTGAGTGCTCTACAGACCGCGGCCGGATGATGGATATTAGTGCTCCAGCAGCACCGGGACGCCGTTTGGCACAGCGCAGCAAAAGCACGGCTAAAAGGGTTGAGGGAAATGAAAATGAGATGGCTGGAGGTGCTGCTGCCTGAGCATCTGCCCTCTTCCAGATGTTCTCGCCTGTAAGGAAGGAGGGTCTCGATCTGCTGCTCAATCAGTCCCCAAACCGCTGCTGTGCTCAGCCTGGAGTATTGAAGGACACCAGCTCTGTCCCTCCCGCACCCCTGGAACTGCTGGGGGACACTCTGGTCTCCGCGGTAAAACCAAACAGCCGCAGGGCTGCCATGGCTCTGGCTGTAACGGCTCCCTCGCAGCTGTGCCGGCTGGGGATGGCGGCGCGACGGGCCGTGCCCCGTGTGCTCCAGCGCAGGGCAGAGGCCTGGGGAGGAAGGCTGAGACTCCACGTAGGGCAGGAATCCTCACGGCGGCATCGTTGGCGCAGGACCGAGGAGCAGGAGCCTGGGGTTGGTTCTGGGTGCTGCTGCTCCCCGCAGGGTCAGGATGCAGCCAGCGCTCAGGTGCATTTAACCACAACAGCGGGAGACAAGAGGTCCAGACGCTGACACATCCAGCCTCAAATCAAGCCGGGGTGAGCCATCAAAACGGAATTTGCCAAAAGACAACACGCTGTGAGCCCCCAGCTACGTGCAGCCCTAGGCACAAAGACTCAGGTCTGCGGCTGGGAGTCAGGCAAATGCCAGTGTTTTCCCTTGGCCAGCGATCACACAACACGTTCTCCAGGCTGAGCCGGATTTTAACCCCAGGCCAAGTCTACGTGCATGTTATTTGGGAGAGAGAGAAACCACCACCACCAGGAGCCAACGGGTCCCTTGCGCGCTGGCACCTCTGCTGCCAGGACCCCTCGTCGCTGCCCATCCCGAGGCGCAACGCATGGCCTGTCCCGGGTGATTCCAATCCCCTGGAAGGGTTTTTGTTACATTTTTAAATAAAGCTGGGGTCTGTGGGAGACACAGGAGTGCGGGGCAGCCATCTTCCATGGTGCCTGCTGGCAGCTGGAGCAGCATCAGAGAAAAGCCCACGGGCTGTCCCCATTAGCTCCCCACTGCTGCTGGCCTTCGGCATCCTCATCTTCCCCAGCCCACCAGGACAGGAAAGCAACACACCAGACACCAACAGAGTGAGACTCAATTCACTCCCACCTTTTGGTCCGCAGCCGCATCAAGCCCAGCGAAGGCTGGCTGCGGCACAAGGCCAGCTCCGTGGGAATCGGCACGCGCCTCTCCCGGGCTCACAGCAGCAACGTTTCCAGGATGCTGGCTGTCCATCTTCCCTGCTGGGATGGGGAGGAAGCTGAACTTCATTATTTCCCTTGCTTTTGCTCTGCATATTGGGAGTTTAGAGCCGTCTTCCCGTCACTCTGTTGCTGCAGTGAAAGTCGAGGCTAAAGGCAAGGTGGCTGCCACCCCACGGCCGGGTGGCTAGGGGTCCTGCGCTCGTGGTGGCCGCAGCGCCCATGGCCCCACATCGGTCCTGCCTCAGCAGCACCGGACAGTCTCAGTTCCCAGCCACAATCTGTCAAATGCTTTTCCTCCTGGTTTTGTCATGGGAGGGATTCAGTTGTCCCCACTCCTGCAAAGCAGCGCTCCCACCTCGGAGTCTGCCCAAACGCCGCTGCCTTGCCCGGCTCCGTCGCCGTTGCGTTTGTTCATGATGTACTCGCCTTCTCCAGCTTCTGAGCCACCAAGGCTGGGAGAAGCCTCGGGATGTGGGAGCGGGCACCCACGAGGCTGACAACGTGTCCCCTGCGGCACCGCACTGGGAACTGGCTGGGGAGGGACGTGCTCGCCCCATCGAACGGCCCGCGGCGTGTTTTCCGCCAGCCCTGCCTCACCTCGGGGAGCTCCCGCGCCACAGCAATCGATGTGAATTCGCTACTATCCATTCTTCCGCTTGTTTGCATCAGCTTGGAAATATAACACCGAGCCAGAGATAAAGCAAACTGGAAACACCCCGACAGCGTCTAACGCTTCCAGCCCGAGGGGTTCGCTGAAGAGAAGAGTTTCAACACCGCAGGTCCCAGCCCGAACAGCAGGTTCCTTCGCCTCGCTCCCCAGGTACACCGCTCCCTGCCAGCACCCACCTCCCCACACACCGGGCTACGAAAGGGATGGGCTGCCCTCCACCGGGTGGGTTTTACGGAGCCCAAACCGTGCCCACCCATGAAGCGGCCCCCACCACGCTCCCTGCAAAAGGCTGGTAGCGTCCTGCCGAGGACAGGGCTGCGCAGACGTCCCACGACAAACCAGCTGACCCCCCCGGGCTAGAAAAACACGCTGGAGTAAACGCCTTCCCGTGTCAATCCGGGCTGGCACAGGACCAAGATGTACCCTACACCGACGTGCGGGAAGCCTGAGCCAACGCTGCTGCGCATGGGCAACAGAGGCGTGATTTTGAGAAGTGTCTCATCAGGGAGTTATTCTCAGCCCACGGCTATGCTGAAAGCTCGCAGGGCTATAAATAGCCGGCGACGGAGCCGTACCTGAGTCGCAGCTTTGAGCGTGCTTCACGACTGCTCACGGAATCGGGAGGGCCAGGCTGCTCAGCACAGGGGACACTTCAATCCCACCGACAAAGCACAGGGGTGTAAGCTCCACAAAAGCTCAGCTTTAGCCCGTCTAGGCTCCCAGTAGAGCCAGTAAGGACTGGGCTTGGCCAAGACTGCACTTCATCAGAGCACTTTTGAAGAAGCTTGTCCGCTTGCAGAGTCCCATTGCCAGCTTTGTCACACCTGGTGACAAAATGTTCAGAGGTGGGACGTGGAGCAACCCCGTATCCCAACCACGCGGGCTGGTGCCCAGCGGGGCTGGCACTAGAAGTAAAAGTGGTTCAGCCTTTCCCTGGTGCTAAAGGCGTGGTGCTGCCCCTCTGTCTTGCTGCAGCTATGACATTTCCCCCTCCAGCTCACCCACCGCAGGCTTCAGAACACACAGCGCGGCTCTTCCCATTTTCCTGGGTCTCAGGAGAACGACCGCAACCTCCAGCAGCTTCACCGAGCTGCAGAGGACCTCCGCCACAAGCCACCCCTCCAGCTCACCGCGCAGGAGAGGTTCCCATCCCACAGCCGAGCCCAGCCGACCGGCTGGTGAGCCAACGGAGCTGGCGTGGAGCCCAGCCCTCCCACCGCATCACCTGCGGCCGCCGGTCAGGCTCGCAACCTGCTGAGGGAACGGTGGCTTTGTGAGCACGGCACGGAACCCTCAACTCCAGTTCCCAACTGGAAATCAACTCCTGGGTCCTCTTTAGAAGGTCTCTCCTGGCCCGCTCACCATCCCATCCTTACCCACACTGTTGCTGGGTGAGATCCAACCTGGGAGAAACGTGATGACAGAGCAGCCCTGCCTTTACACCTTCAGAAACCAACTCCTGGATTTGCCATAAATCTCTTCCCTAGTTTCAGGGGGATGCTCCAGGCCAGAGCCTCGCACGTAAGCTGGCTAGGGGAGGGCTGCAAAGCCTCACCTCTCGAGCAGGAGGGCTCTAGGACAGAGAAAACGAGGCTGACACGAAACCAGAGAGGGATGTGGAGTGAGTCAGCGCCACCGATGCCCACGCCAGGCAGTTGTGGGAAACCCTGTGCTCCCCACGGCGCTGGCATGCTCACGCGTTCCCAAAGGCGGAGGCACGCGTCCCTGCTGCAGGACACGCCCGCGTTTCGCCAGGCAGCGCGGGGGCACGCGGTCTGCCCACGCAGCACCCCCAGAGAGCTCACACACCGCGCTGGCCCCCGCGCCGGGACCACGAGGGTCTCGAGCCGCATCCCTGGGCAAGGCTGCTCCCAGGAGCGAGGAGAACGTCCCGCCCAGCCGCGCTGCGCTTGGGCTACGCTCCCCGCCGCGAATTCCAGCAGCTCCTTCCAGTGGGAGATCAATCTCAGCCCTTCTCCTGAATTAATAAAAAATACGTTACTGCCTCAATTGGACAAGGCAAACAACAGCGAAAGGAATTACAGAAACGTTTGAGCGAAACGAAATGCGGAAGAAACGGATTAGGGGAACGAGGAGCAGATCAGCGGGCGTGCTGGGCACCGCTCTCGTGTCACACCCGCCTTGACACAGGCACAGCTCCATTTGCACAGCTTCTCGTCTCAGCCCTGCAATGCAGCATCCCCTGCCTTCCCAGCTCCCCTCCGCGCTCAGCTCCCCGGCTCCGAGCTGCAATGCAGCAGCGTGGGAAAGCCCCGCTCCCGCTTCGCCCCACGCCCCTCCACCCTGCCGCAGGGCAGCACCCAGCCTCCCCGGCCGGGCTCCTCTGCCTCCCCCAGCCCACCGCTTCCCAGCCGGAGAACCAGCAACCCGTCCCCGGCTCCCCTGGGAGAGCTGCTTCACGCGCCCGGAGGAAGACGTGACTTTGCAGGGCGATCGCACCGAATCTGATCTCCCACGCCCCCATCCCCACGACTCCATGCGAGACACCCTCGAGGTGCGAAGCCTGGAGAGGCCAAGGACTCGGCCACCCCCGAGGGACAGAGCCATCCCCAGTCCGCCCAGCGAGCGGATCCAGCCCAGCAGCTCTAACCGCGGCTGCCAGCAGTACCAGAAACGCTGCACACGGGCACGGCCCCGGAACGGCGCTGCCACCATGCACGCAGGGCACCGAACGCCACACATGCGCTGGCACAGAGAACGCTCTGGACCTGACCAATGACCAATTCGGAGGACGTGTCAGCGGGTCCGCCCGCCACCGCAGAGCCACGCGAGCGGCGTGGGCTGACCCCGAGATGGCAGAAAACCGCCTGGTGTCCCCCGCCCCGGGGCAGGACGGCGGCTCAGCCAGGCAAGCTGGGAGGCACGCAGCGGCCACGGCAGACGGGCTGGCACTCGGAGCTGGCGTCACTCACAGGTTACACACCTCGCGGGGTGCGCGCTCCGGCGCCGTGCTGAGCTGGAACGAGTCCTCCCCCGTGCAGCGGGCACAAGCATCGGCCAAGTGTCCTCGGATGCTCGAGCGAGAGCGGGCAGGGAGGAGCAGGGAAATTGTTGTCTGGCACCACGAGAAGCTGCACGGGAAGGCGACAAGCGGGTAACCCACACGGACATAACGGGGTGATGGCAGAGGGGACACACGCCACGGCGCAAGAAGCCAAAGAGACAAAGCTGGGGACGGGGGGCACCAGGAGGTGACTCCCCAGCTCTGCCACCAGTTCCCCGAGCGCCACCCAAGCTGGGAGGACACTGCTCACAAGGCACCTGGACTGGGCAGGACCTACGGGTGGTCACCTCCCTCCAGCAGATCCCAAATGGCTTTTCCAGGATTGCAGAGCATTTTGCATTCGTTCATGTATTTTCTCAGCGGACAAGTGTTGGATTTGGGGCAACACACAGGCGGTCACTGGGAAAGCCCCACTTGAACAGCAGTTTTCAGGCTCCTTGGGGGAGGAATTTGTTTCAGCAACAAATCCCCAAACAATTTTACCTTCAAGTGTTTGCTCTACTACTTTTCCATGGGAAACTTTGAAAGACAAATTAGGATTTTAATTTTTCAAGCCCTTTTTTTGCACTGCCATTCTCACTGGGAACGTGGCACACCCCAAACAGCTCCAGTGGAAAGCTCTGGGGCCCTTGGGTTACGTTTCCAGACCTTCTCCCTCCTCACTACAGCCATCTCAACTGGAGAGAGGAGACATCTGCTCCTCAGTGTCAGCTCCTGGGAGCAGGCTGGAAGCAGCACCACGACTGCATAGCTCTCCTCTTTCTCCTCACCCCCACCCCAAAGGCAAGAGTCCAGCTCTGTGGCCAGAAGGAAATAAATTCCCACTCCAACAACCTTGTCACACGGGTGCCGGCACACAGGGGCCTTAAGAGAGGAATAGCGTTAGCACGACGGTGATCTCAGGACAGCCGCACTGCTTTACGAGGCAATAACCCGCTCCCATCGCTGTGAAGAGCTGCTTGGTCTCTGACCTCCTTGTGCTCTCCTGCCAGGGAGCCTGGCCATGGCTGCACAGCCCTGCAACAGACCCGTTAGTGCTTAAACGAACAACCAGGAACGCCCCGGGGCAGAGGTGCTCCTTTTAATCCTGTACCACGCACCTGGCGAGGAGGGACGGCCATCAGGAGGGATCTCCTTGGGAAGGGATACCTGGGTGAGATCATCTCCACCAGCGCCGGGAACGTGCCCGCACGGGATGTGTCAGACAGCAGCCAAGCGTCTTTCCTGCGCCGTGGTTTCTTTTTTAAACCGACCACAGTCAGACGTGACGCAAAGCTCCTGCCTTTCAAGGAGCCCGTCTGCCCGTACCAGCCCCTCGGCTCCCTCCCCACATCGAGGGGCTGCTGGCACCCCCTGCCCAGCCAGCCGCCAGCCCCGGCACAGCGGGGGTCTGCCCTGCCTGCCATCGGCACCGTGGAGGGTCCGGGTCTCCGTGGGCACACGCTGCCCAACGAAGACATCCGCACTCGGGGAAGGGTGGCACTGCCCACCCACTGCCAGCCGCGGGCTGCAGGACCGAGACGGGTTACAGCTGCACCCGCGGAGTTTGGCAGGGCTGCAAGACTCCCGCAGCGAGCATTTCGGGGAACACCGTCTCCCCTGGGATCACACGTGTGTCCATCTGGGCTCCGGCCCACGCAACGCGCGCCGCTTACGCACTTACGCCCATTAGCAGCCACTTAAGAAGCACCACATACAGCAGGAGATGGCCAAGAAAGCAGCCGCACATCTCGGAGCTGCTCTGGGGAGCTCCGGGTAAGCGCGGCAACCACGCTGGGCACCGCACCCCAGCGCTAACGAACTCGCGCGCAGCCCGTACGCGCCCCTGCACCTGCACGCTCTCGTGCCCCGCACGCGGAGACGGGCAAGGCTCTGCACAGCGAGCTCTTCCACCACGCTGGCCACGCGCCCTCCGTCCCCTTCATCCTGTGGTCGGGCACCGGTGTAATTAGCAACGCCAGCTGCCAGCCAGCTTTGATGAGAAGCCTTGGTCTTTGGTTGATGCGAAATGTATAATTTGGATGATGGAAATAGCCTCTACAAAGCACACGTGGTTGCTGCGTCCCAGTGACCTCTCCCATCTTGTGCAGGCTGCTCTGCTTTAACCGTGGTTACATCTCCAGCAGCTCCACAAAGGCTTCGGGGCCATCAAACAGATGACACAGCGGCAGCAACCGAATGAGAGGTAGCGTTTGGCCACCACTAAATAAACTGAGTTTTTGGCTAGTGGAGGCTTGGGAGTGCTTCTGGCAGGAGCACAAGGTGGAGATGAGAATTCAGGTGTGGAAACCAAAGACGCGCAAGGTCTCTGCAAGCCGTCGTGCCCTGGTGGAGCAGGGAGCTCGGGTTGGGCAGGGGCAGCCCAGGCTTCTCGCACAGGTCAGCAGTTCAAGGACAAAGAGATCTGCAGAGGCTGAGAGTCCCTGCAACTCCTGCCTCTTTCTTCCCAGCACAAACCAGGCTTGCGGGTCTTCTCGTGCTGCTCTGGGTAGGGTGTCCTCCAGCAGACATGGCAAAACAGCTCAGGCTCATGTTTCTCTTGCCAAAGGCATCCATGAAAACAGCAGAGAAACCTTCCCTCCCTCCCAACTCCCCTGTAGCACACAGGAGAAAGCCCAGCTCCTGGCCCTACTCACCAGCCCGAGCACAGCGCAAAGCCCACTCTCCTGAGCAAGTGGGATCCTGTCCCATCCGGGTCACTGCAGGCACAACCCCTCCCTTGAGGAGCGAGGATGTGGAAGGTACTGTCACCCCTGGAGAAGGTTTTGTCTGCCTGCATCGCACCAGATCACAAGCAAAGGGGTCAAGACCAGAAGCTCAGCGTGGGTCCAGGCTCGCACGCTCCCAGCCACGGTCCTGCCATCGGAGTGACGGAGCAGCCACCACCGCTGTCACACTGCTCCCTCCTCTGCACACCCCCAAGCTCCTGTCGGCATCCCCGCCACACGGGATGGCAAGGACGTGCCAGGTCACGTTGGCTTGGTTGTGTACGTGTGACACAACTCCCGGGAACGTCAGAAGTACAGCCCCATGGAAGGAAAGCGACACTTCAGCAGGGTTAAGCTCCTGCCCTGTCCACTCCAGGCATTGTTCCCACCTGACACTGGACAACCAGCCCTCAGTCGGCACCGCAAGAAGCCCAGCAGTCTTGGAAAATGATCTATTTCAGCAAATACACAGAGCAGGGGGGTTCAGAGGACAGATTCAGCAGAGTTTGGCCCTCACGGCCCAGCTGAGCAAGCCTTCAGATAGTAAGTGCGATCCAAAAGGATGCTCAACACCTCCCAAGGTCAAGGTCAGCCCTGTGGCCCTGACGCAGATCCTGAACGCAGACAGGGACTAGGCACACCCCAGAAACCAAAGCAGGTGTTGGGGGCACTTCCACGGTCTTCCTCAGCGCGTGCACGAGTCCCTGTCCTGCAGGCAGGATCTGTGGTGCTCCAGTAACCGCCAGAAACAAGGGGTCACTCCCACACAAGCCAGCCCCGCACCCTCAGGGAAGCTGCAAGAATTTCTCTTGGGGGCGCAGAGGAAACCCCCAGCTACGTGCAGAGCACCGCAGGAGGATGCAGAGATCCCCCCAGGCACGCCAAAACCAGTGGGTGGAGATCTGCTAGTCCCACAAGTGACAAATCCTCCCGCAACCCTGCCCCGCTCTCACGGCGGCTGGTATTACCCCGGCATTAGGGCTGAGGGCAGACGTCCGTGAGCCCAGCTGCGGGACCACTGCGGCAGCCTGAGCCCCCGCCACGAGGCCAACCCCAAATGTCCAGCCTGCTCATCTTCACAGCCTGCCTGCCTCACTCTGTGGCTTTCCACGAGCCGCTTGCACCGCCCCAGCGAGCCCCGGGATGCTCCAGCAGCCGGGGCTGGAGAGGATCGGGCAGGATGCACATCCCCGCTGCTGCTCCCGCGGCTGCGTACGGCCGGGGGTCCAGGGCGATGGCCCGGGAGGCTCCATGCCCACGTGCCAGCATGCGCCGGTGCATGTTGTGCCAGAGCCCTGCCCTGGAGCAGGGGCTGTGACACCTCGAAGGCTCCTGGAGCGGCAGGGTGTGCAGCAGGGAACCGGGCTCGGCAAGCACAGCTTCACAGCAAGCACAGCTTTACAGGCGCCTGACTTCGGCACGTACTCCAGCTCGCTCCACCTCTGCAAACCTCCCCCACAGCCCCCCAGCCGCGGCCGATCTCCCCCCTTCCTCCTCACGACAGAGCTCTGCTCACAAAGCAGCTAGCAGAAGGCATCTCAAACCTGCTCTCCAAGCGCCGGAGAAGCTCCTGGCTCCCTAAAAGGGGGTCCCAGGCAGGGAACTTGAAGGGCCCGGACATACCAGGGCTCCCAGCCCTGCCTGTACCACTGCTCCCCCCTGCCACCAACCACCAGTGCTTTAAACTCGGCTAGCTCCGGCACTGGGAGCAGCAGGACGGCTGTGCAGAGCTCATCTGCCACCTTCTCGCGCCAGTTTGCCAGAACAAACTCTTTGGAGCCACCGCCCCCGCGGTCCTTGCCCAGCCAAGGTCACTGAGCCCACAAGCGCAGCCAGTCGGGATGCAGGGGAGAGTGGGCTTCAGTGGGAAGCAGAGGGCTCCCGAGGGTGCTGCGGGTTCCTAGAGCTCAGCACACGGCCACGAGGGAAAGGCGAGGGCACCGCAGCCCACGAGCAGGGTAGCGAGATCGGAGAGCAGAGGCACAGCCAGCGCCCAGCGCTTGTTGCGCTGATGAAAACCCACCACCCACACAACGGGCTCCCCGTGCACGCTCGGGAATAAAACGCACTGGGATAGAAAGACGTGGGTGGCCACAGCTGAAACTGGCTGTGCCAGCATCCTTGGAGGACCCTCCTCGGCCAAAGCCCAAGACCTCGGAGGAGCTCTGGATTTGAAGCCTCCTGCCCAAATCGCAGGCAGCAGCGCGGATCCTACGCGTGGCACCTCCACCAGCAGCACCCTGCCGAGAGCGGCCAAGGTCAACCCCTGAGGCGAGCCACCCCGATGGCACCTGATGGAGCAACATCCACCCTCTTTGGCGGGGCGTCGAGAGAAGGGGTGACCGAAAAGGACATGTGGGGAAGGACGAGCTCGATGGCCGCCCGCCATCCCTCCTGGTGAGGGGGCTGGAGCCAAGGCGAGAGGAGGCCGCGTGCCGGCCCTCGGGCTGGACGATGGCGCCTTCCCCTTGGCAACGCCAACGGCGCCTTCCCCCTCGGCGCGGGGGACACCGACACGGCCCCAGCAGGTCCCTCCCGGAGCCCCCTCCGCCCCAGCCAGACTCCCGCCATTTCCCCATCCCTGACGGCGAGGCCGGCGGAGCACAAGGGCCGCACTCACCCAGCATCTGGCTGAAGAGGAGCTGCTCCAGGTCGCCCAGCACCGTCACCACCAGCTCGGGGTCCACCTTCAGGTAGGGCTTCTCCTCCGCGCCCGCC
>JAAGAY010142837.1:8111-44374 GCA_011801015.1 Ardeotis arabs
CAGCAGGTATTTGTGCCTGGGATTGCCACGACACAGGTGCAGGACCTTGCACTTGGCCTGGTTGAACTGCATGAGGTTGGCACGGGCCCACCTCTCCAGCCTGTCCAGGTCCCTCTGGATGGCATCCCTCCCCTCCAGCGTGTCGACGGCACCACACAGCTTGGTGTCGTCGGCGAACTTGCTGAGGGTGCACTCTATCCCACTGTCCATGTCACTGACAAAGATGTTGAACAGGGCTGCGCCCAACACGGAACCCTGAGGAATGCCAGTCATCACCGGTCTCCACTTGGACATTGAGCCGTTGACCACCACTCTCTGAGGGCGGCCATCCAGCCAATTCCCTATCCACCCAGTGGTCCGTCTATCAAACCCATGCCTCTCTAGTTCAGAGAGAAGGATGTCATCCGGGACAGTGTCAAAAGCTTTGCACAAGTCCAGGTAGATGATATCTGTTGCTCGTCTCTTGTCTACCAATGCTGTCACCCCATCATAGAAGGCCACCAAATTGGTCAGGCACAATCTGCCCTTGGTGAAGCCATGTTGGCTGTCACCAACCACCTCCTTGTTCTCCATGTGCCTTAGCATGGTTTCCAGGAGAATCTGCTCCATGACCTTGCCAGGCACAGAGATGAGGCTGATCAGCCTGTAGTTCTCTGTGTCTTCCTTGTTCCCCTTTTTAAAAATGGGGGTTATGTTACCTCTCTTCCAGTCATTGGGACCTCACCAGACCCCCATGACTTCTCAAATACGATGACCAGCGGCTTGGCAACTTCATCCGCCAGTTACCTCAGGACCCATGGATGCATCTTATCAGGTCCCGTGGACTTCAGCACCTTCAGGTTCCTTAGATATTCTGGAACATGCTCTTTCACTACAGTGGGCAGCTCTTCATTCTCCCAGTCCCTGCTGTTGTCTTATGCAACTCTGTTGATGTGGCTAGAGCCCTTATCGGTGAAGACTGAGGCAAAAAAGTCATGAAGCACCTCAGTCTTCTCCATATCTCAGGTGATCAGGTCACTTGTTTCCTTTTGGAGAGGGCCTACATTCTCCTTGGACCTCCTTTTGTCTCAGATATATCTAGAGAAGCTTTTCTTGTTGCCCTTGATGTCCTTGGCTAGATTCAGTTCCGTCAGGGCTTTAGCCTTCCTAATCTGATCCCTGGCCACTTGCACAACCTCTCTGTAATCTTCCCAGGCTACCTATCCTTGCTTCCACCCTCTATAGGCTTCCTTCTTGATTTTCAGTTTGTTCATGAGCTCCTTCTTCATCCACACAGCCCTCCTGGTGTTTTTGCCAGACTTGCTCTCCATTGAGATGCATCGTTCCTGAGTTTGCATGAGGTGCTCCTTGAATATCAACCAACTTTCCTGGGCTCCTCTTCCCTCCAGGGCTGTATCCCGTGGCTCTTTACCCATCAGATCCCTGAAAAGTCCAAAGTCTCCCCTCCTGAGGTCCAGGGCAGAGAGCTTGCTGCACGCCCTCCTCCCTTCCCTAAGGATCCTGAACTCCAGCATCTCATGGTCACTGCAGCCAATGCTGCCCTTGAGTTTCACATACCCCACCAGCCCCTCCCTGTTGGTGAGAACAAGGTCGAGCATAGCATCCCTCCTCGTTGGCTCCTCTATTGCCTGCAGGAGGAAGTTGTCATCCACGCATTCCAGCAACCTCTTGGATTGCCTGTGCCCTGCCATGCTGTCTCTCCAACAGATGGTGGGGTGGTTGAAGTCCCCCATGAGGACCAGGGCTTCTGACCATGAGTCTGCTCCTATCTGCCTGTAGAGGGCCTCATCCGCTCGGTCCTCCTGGCCAGGTGGCCTGTAGCAAACCCCCACTGTAATGTCCCCTGTTCCTGCTCTCCCTCTAATCCTGACCCATAAGCTCTCTGTCAGCTCCTCCTCCTTCCCCAGGCGGAGCTCCATGCACTCCAGCTGGTTGTTGACATAGAGGGCGACACCCCCTCCTCATCTCCCCTGCCTGTCCTCGTCCTTCCTAAAGAGCCTATTTCGCTCCATCCCAATGCTCCAGTCACAGGAGTCATCCCACCATGTCTCTGTGATGCCAACAAGATCGTAGCCCTGCAGGTGCGCACATCTCTGACTATTCCTGTTTGTTCCCCATGCTACATGCGTTGGCATAGAGGCACTTAAGCTGGGCCCCTGATGAAGACGACTTGCTGGCTGGAGCAATGGGAATTCCTTTGGCCTGCATTTTAGGTTCTCTTGTACTTACCTGAGATCCTTCCCCGGGTTCTGGGCAGTTGTTGCTGGCACTGGCGTCATACTGACAGTGGTGGGCTGGATTGTGCTCCCCCTCCTCTGGCAAGATTAGTTTTAAGCGCTCTTGATGGGCCTAGCAAGCCTTTGGCTGAAGATACTCTTCCCCTTCTCAGTTAGCTGTGCCCCATCAGCCCCTAGTAGACCAGGCTTTTCAAAGCAAGTCCTGTGGTCTAAGCAGCCAAAACCCTGGCTATGGCACCATTCCTGTAGCCATTTGTTGACTTGTCAGATTCAACTGGCCCTTTCAGGCCCCTTCCCTTTCACCGGGAGGATTGATGAAAAGACTGCCTGCGCCCCAGAGTCCTTAACTGTTGCTCCCAGGGCACTGTAGTCCTTCTTGATGCTCCTTAGACTACTCCTGGCTGTGTCACTGGCGTGCACGTGAAACACCACCAGTGGCTAATAGTCTGTGGCCCACACAAGGTTTGTTACTCTCTTAGTAACATCCCTGACAGGAGACAGCACACCTCTCTAAAGAGTGTCAAGTCAGCAAATGGATGCCTCCATACCTTTCAGAAGAGAATCACCCACTACTACCACCCGTCGCCTTTTCTTGGTTGGACTGGTCGTTACGTGAGCAGGTCGGGCTGCCTTGCTCAACTCAAAATTGTTTCACTGCAGTTGGATTGTTGGAAGTGGTATCAGTGACATGGCTAGCAAGACAGAATTTTTAAAGACAGTGAGCTTTTTTTTTTTTAATTTTGCTGACTAGAAATGTAAAATAAAAATCTGTATTTTAAAATATTTATTTATTTTTCTTTCTTTCTTACAGCTTGTGGCCAATGCAATCCTTTTTGTCAGTGTAAATTTGTATGGGGTCTTTGTGAGGATTTTGACAGAAAGGGCTCAGAGGAAGGCGTTCCTTCAGGCCAGGAACTGCATTGAGGACAGGCTGAGGCTGGAGGATGAAAATGAAAAACAGGTCAGTTTCTAAGTCTTATTTCCTTTTCTCTGTTTCTTCTGAGGTGACTGTAGTTATGTGAATCACAGGTCAGGACATTGCTGTTGAGTGCATGATAGGGCATATGTATGTTTCCATTGCGAAGGAAGGGTGCTGCCTTGCCCCACCTCCTTCAGCTCTTCTTCCCCAGTGCATGCACACTCCTTGCTCTTTATCTGCAGCACACACAGAAGGTGCACGCTGACCCCACAGCTACTGTCAGCTCCAGCACCAGACGGGATCTATTTTAGGGCTCAGGTAAATCTGACATACTATTGCAATCTAAGATCCTGGGGTTTTTTCTGCATGAATGTTTTTAGATGGGTGTTAGATATGCTGTAAATACTTCTCTTCCGGCTGTGTGTGCTATACCTCTTTGCATTCATAACTCCTATAAACAGAAGTCTACATTTTCAGGAGAAAGGGCTGTACTGGTATACATGAATAACTGTGATAACAATCTATTCCTTTTCTCAAAAGCCACCTTAGTAGTTTGACGATCACACAATTTTATCACTCAGTCTTCCAAGGAGATTTGGAAACAATCAAGAAAACTGCTATATTGTGGAGCTTGCTGTTGTTACTCACAGGTCTGAATCTTAAACCCGTTAAGAACTGTTCATCTGTAAGGTTTGGACCAGATTTTTCTTTCTGTCTAGGTGATAATAGAGGGCCATGTTGGAATACAAAGATATAACTTCATTGACCTCTGTGGAATGATGGTAGCTTATGCCAATAAAGATAAGTGGTA
The DNA here is from genome assembly GCA_011801015.1 of Ardeotis arabs. Taxonomy (NCBI): domain Eukaryota; kingdom Metazoa; phylum Chordata; class Aves; order Otidiformes; family Otididae; genus Ardeotis; species Ardeotis arabs. The sequence continues at coordinate 12,079 of JAAGAY010142837.1, forward strand.
TTCAAATCTTGCTATGCAAGATGAAGGGGTCCTCAAAGCTTGTGTACGTCACACACTTTTACTTCACTTCACTCGCAATTTCTCTAGCAAGTCTATTCCTATGTGTGAAATAACAGAGATCCTTATGTACTTTCTGTTATGAACTGAGTGAATGCATTTTTATGACCTGAACATACTCTGCATAAGTAGATGTCGTCTTTGGACAACTGCATATCTTTACTGGCTGTGTAAAAATGGTATTAGGATCAAAGCCTTTAGGTTTGCTTTTGGTCTTTTGTAATTCAAAGCTGCAGATTTTCAAAGGCATAAATGTGCCAGAAGTGAATTTCCGTGGGATTAGGCAACCCTGCTGCTTGTGCCTATGAAAACCCACTTCTGGCATCCAACATGAAAATAATCGTGATTTTTGTTTTTCTCTAGTTAGCACATTAGCAATCTGTCTTATTTTATATTTTATCCCTGCATATGGAAAAACAAGAAAGCAAAAACATTACACATAAGTACCATTATTGTTGATAGTATACCTCAAAAATCCTGAAAATGTTTTTCCCGTGCAATATACAGGTCAGTGAAGAGAGTACACTTTTCTCCTACACTTGTGAAATTACCTTTATGCAACATGTGTACAATGCAATACAGTGGTGAAATATGCTAATTAGCTGTCAAAAGTACCACCAAAATACTTTCTGTGGTTCTTCTCACACTACATTAGAATACCTCTTAAACCAGGGTGAGAATTAAGACATGATTACAGGCTACGAAATTATTCTACAGTTGCTGTGGCATAACGTAGCCCAAGTTTCCAGCTGGCAACACTCAAGAGTGTTTGAGAGGAAAAGAGATGTTGCTGACCTAGTCTGATTTTTGTGATCGTTCCTGTATTTTTGTTCTCTGAAGTACCAACATTACACGTTAAAAAGGACTGACTTTTTTAATCAGACTTTCTTGTCTCATTCAAATGCTCTGATCTGAATACTGTAGCCAAAATGCTAAAATCTTTCCCTGGTATTTCCGTGCAAGTCCCTAATGGGAAAGAACATACTATTGACTTTTGAACATGCACAACTTTCGGACTGTGTGAGTCAGATACCACAGCTGAAACTCTAAGGGAGATTTCTTCCTCTGTGTCCTGCTTACAGTGATTCTCCTCATGTGATGATGCATTTGTAGTAATAGTCCCACTGATAATTTTGATAAATCTATTCTTATGAGCTAGAGCTCATGTTGTAGCATTTTTGGAGTCACCATGCAGAAATTAGCAAGTAGGATTTGAAAGTGTTGGTAAGGCAAAAGGGGAGCAGATGGACTATTTTTTAATTTTAAAATTCAGTTTAATATTCGCCCTATTGTTTATTCTCTGTGGTAACAACAAATAACTGGCCTCGATGGTGCCATCATCCATTTGTTACGTTGCTGAGTGATAGACTACAATTGCAGAGAAATACCAGAAGCGAAGGCCAGAAACCAAGTAAGTTTTAGACCACAAACAAATAATTATAATCATTCACTTGAGATAAGCTGCTTCTCTCATTGTCTATAAATCTCTGTAGTAAGACATCCCCTGCAGAGCAAGCAGTTAAGAATAAGTATTGTGCGGTGGGTGCTGTTGCCTGGAACTGTGCTTTTTCTGTTCCTGCTCAGTCAGAGCACCTGAGCACTTCCCCTTTATTCCCACTGCACCATCTCTTTGTGTCCACTTCATTAATTCCAGATTATTCTTTGGCTATACAGCAAGCAAGTCATTGTGACTCCTTTCCCTGGAGGACTCCCAGCATTAGATGTTCCTACTGATCCTGAAAGCAGCCTTCAGGCAGTGCTTCACCCCTTCTCAAGTAAGCGAGAAAGAAGCAAGCACAGAAGTTGTGGCTCATCATGCATTAATTTCCTGTGTGCCAGCACCTGAAGTGGTGCCATGCTCCAAGGAAGTGGTAGCATTGTAATTCTGAGGCCATCTTAATTTGAAGTGCAACTGGACCACTGTGTTTAAAGACCTGTAGATGCCCGTTTTCCATTTTTCTAGTCTCTTTCAGTGTGTGTATAGTTTTGTCCTCCCCACAGTTTTGTGATGGTGAATTTCACTCTAATTATGCACTTTGAGAAACAGAACTTCCTTTTTTTTTTAATTTGTCATAAATTTGTTGTCTGACAACTTGATTGGGTGCTCTCCAGCTCTTGTTTTGTGATAAATTATGAGTAATCATTCTACAGTAACCTTTTCCATGCCACTCACAACACTGTAGACTTTCTCATAACCATCCTCATCTTTCTTTCCAAGCTGAAGAATTGTAGCCTGCTTAGTCTTCCTGATGTGTGGAAGCTGTTCAATCTTGCCAACTTTGTAACAAATCTTACTCATTTTTTTTTTCTCTCTAGACAATAAGAATTTTTTTGTGCGTCTTCGTGCATTGAATTTGGAGATAAAGCATATGATTTCCACCAATGAAATGCACTTGCTGTAAAGTGCCTGTTGTTTTCATATGAAGAAGTTTGGAAAAATGTTTAACTTCCTGCAAACCTCCAAAGCCCATAAAAACAGCTTAGATATCTTCACTGGTTTTTAATTGCATAAGTACATGCAAATATGTTTGCAAAATAAAGACCATCTTTCAAGCAGAAAAAGAAGATCTTGTTCAGATCTTTCCTTCCCTCCTAAATGTTGCTTTTGCACTTGCTCACAATTAGAACATGGTGGTGGGAAAACAACTGGAGAATACCAAAGTGTCCAGAGTCAGGGATTCGCTACCTTAAAAACTATTTGTGAATTCATATTTAGTTTGTCAAACCGTTGGGACTGGAGAAATGTATTTAGTGGTGCCATCCATTTTTCATGAAATAGTTGTGTACTCCACTACAATGCAGGAAATTTATTACAGGCTTCAACATAAGAAGCTGAAGGAAGCACTAAAAACTATAGGGAGTTAGGAAGCACTGGGCTGAGACAGCCAGCTCTGTGGTTAGCTTCAGGATCAGAAGCATGGCACTTCATCTAGTCTAATTGGTTTTGCTGAGAGGTAGGGTTGTTCCATTTGCTACTACAATGCCGTACTACTGCTGTAATGCTGGTTCTGGGAGATAGCCTAGCACCTCGGTGTTACTCTGCAGTGCTTTCGTACATGTTCACCAGATCATTTGAACCTAGCTAAATTATCTTTGAACAATGCAGAATTGTGCATAAAAATGTCTGCATGTATACGTGTATGCGTTCCAAGTGTCTGCTGCATTTTAGGGCACTATCCTTAACATTGCGTATAGTAACTGGGACATCACTGAGTCAGAGATTTGATTAATAATGGAAAATGAAAAGGTGTCAGCAAAAGATACCATGAGTCTCAGTGCAGAATACTTTGAACGGCTGCTTAGGGCATTTTGAGTTCACATTCCCTGCTGGGTTCAGATCTCCCTTCAAAAAAATTTAATCTAGATATTACACATTTTGGATATGTGTACTACCTCCTTTGGATAAAAGGATGACACCCGTAGCAACCCACCAGTGGTTTTGTCCGTTATGTTTAATTTAAAGCATTTAGGAAAAGAGGAAAAAAAAATAACATTATGTTTGAATAAAGCTAACCATGTTGGTCTTTCATTTTGGTAATGGATAAGAGGTTGCTGGGGTTTTTTTTCCTTCCAATTCAGCAACCAAACTGAAGAATTAGTTATTTGCACAGCCTCAGGCAGAAGTAATTTATAGGGTGCTTGACAGCATGCTTATCAATGCATAATCAGGTTCTCCTCATGTTTTTCGTACTTTTTTTCTCAGAATCTTGCATTTTTTTTTCATTGCAGTGCAGAAGAAAATATTAAATTTATCATTAAAACACAGGCCTATTTCCATAATCATTCATACTGGCTCTATGCATCAGCAAGTAGCCCTGCAGCAAAAATTTCATCTGGATCATGTGTGGGCACAAAAACATGTTCTTGTCAAATTATCTAGTGTGCAACACGGAGCTGATCCTGATTTTACACAAATTGCAGGGCCAGAGATGATACTTGATCCTTTGCAAAAGCTAGCCCGTACAATCTTTGAAAAACATAGGTGGACTAAGTAAATTTAGCTGGCAGGGTAAGCCTGTTCCACATTAGTGCCGTGTTCTATGTTACAAGGAGGCTTAAGATTGAATTTATTGTGTCATCGAACCACAACCTTACCCAGGAAAGTCCACCTTCAAAAATCTATTTGTTCTTTTCCAGGATCAGGGAAGAGAGAAAATAAGGAATGTTACAGTTTCAGGCCCTCAGTTCGAACTGCTGGGCTTCACGGCCACTCATGCAGGGTGGCTAGCAATGCCTCTTAGCCAAATAGCAGCAGCAGCAGAGATGGGAACTTGTCCTGCTTTCTGCTCTGTTTGCCACCTTTGGCTGCTTAGATCCTTACACAGAGCTGAGATGAACTGTTGGCTACCTTTATCCTGCTACGTAGCATCCCTGGTCTGTCTTCCACCTTTCTCAGGTAAAAGGAGTTGTGAAGAGACACTTTTCTCTCTCCCACACAGCAATAATTGCCCTGAAGCTTTCTACTGACTAGTATCTGTTAGTCCTCAGTCCTGCAAGATTCATGCACATGTCTATCCTTAATACAGCAAATAATAAATCTGAGGGCTACTCAGGTTAAATATAGATCTTCAGGTGGAAGGCTTCAGCTTCGACCTGAAGCCATTAGGACCTACTTGTTACCCCTTGCAAGGCAGGGTATAGCAAACAAATAAACGTGTTATAAATTTACAGCTCTATTGCAACTTTTTATGCAGAATAAACATCTCATCTGAATGCAGTTAGTGCCAGAAGCTATGTTATTTGGCATACAATTGAGATTCTTCTTAGCTAACTTTGGCCAAGTAAAAGTGAGATTTGTAAGCTAACATTTTGACCTACAGGCAGTAATCCTCAGCAGTAATAGACGCATACAAGGGTAGTTCATCCCTGCTATCCTGAACACGTTCCTGAGGATGAGATGAGTTTTTCCCTGGGAGTGGTTACAGGGGGCCACCACAGCTGTGTGATAAGAGAGGTGCCTTGCAATTGGACTTGTGTCCTGGTTCTGGCTAGGACAGAGTTAATATTCACCTGAGCTGGGTGGAGAACTGGAGCTGGTAGCCCCTATGGCTAGGGCACCCAGCTGGGATAATGAACTAATTAGCTAACAGCTGGGGTTAATTTACCCAAATTAGCCAAAGGGCTATTCCATCCCATCTGACATCATGCACAGTATATAAGTGAGGAGGGTGCTGAGGGGGGCCTCCTACTACTTGGAAGAAACTGGGTGTGGAGGTTTGTTGTAAGCCATTGTACTGTATTTGTATTCCATCACTGGTTTGTTTTCTTCTGTTATTGCTGTTAAATTTACTTTTTGTTCCATCTCAACTCATGTGTTTTTGCTGGGTTTTTTTTTTTTGTTTACCAATTCTCCCTTCTGTCCCACTGGAGGGTGGAGGGAGTGAGAGACTGCATAGTCTGGTCCTGATCGGGGCTGAACTATGACAACTTGAAATGTCAAAGTGTAGAAACTCAGTGACACACAAGAAAAAGCATACAGTTGTAAATCATAGAAAGTGCATACATTTTAATTGCATTGTAATTGTATTACTCTACCCACATGCCTTTAATTTGCAAAATGCAACATATGGTATTATAGAAAAATCTATAAAAGCCTTTAAAAAGCCACACTTATAACAGCAAGCTAGATCAGTACTGTAATAATTTGTTTTAACTTTATTTCACCCCCTGAAAGCTCTCTGATGTTAGTAAGTATGCCAATTAAATTGGTTATCAGGCATTTCATTTTTTGACACAGGATGTGATCTATGGCAAATTTCTAAAGAAGAAAATAGGGCATATGGACTTCACTTTTTAGTGTAAACCTACACAGTCACTCATGCCCAGTCTAACAGGAATTTATCTTGGACTGCTGTTTCTTGCAGTTTGTTCTTTCTCATAGATGTGTGTATGACGTAGTCGTGCCACCTATGTTAAGCTCTTTTATATTGTAATGGATGCTGGCTTACACTGAGCAGAGTAGACAAACATAAATAGATAAGTTAAAAAATAGTAGTTGTATCATTCTGAAACCTGTTGATACTTTGACTATTAGGAGTTTTGAAATATATATTGGGAAATTTTGAATATGTTCTGCTTCAAACAGCTGTCAATTAAATATGCTGGTGTTGCTTGACTCTTGGTGAATTTTTAGTTTATTTTTCCTTCTTGCTCCGTATATTTTCCATTAGAAAAAGGAGATACTAACTGCTTACCACTTAATATATCACTTTAAAAAAAAATCCTTAGTCTACTTACACCCACTACTGAGCTCAGTTTCTATCACTAGCAGTCGAAAAGTTTAGCTTTACTAAACAGTTCTTCCTTGTTCCACCACTGGCAAAGGTCTGAAATAAGAAAGTATGTGCACTGATATTGAGTGGCTACTGCATCTCTAAATGTATGTATTGTCTGTATCAGACAATAGCAATGTTGTGAAGCACAAGTACTAGTGCAGCAGTGTGTCCTTAATGTTCCTCTGATTCTTACACTATTCTAGACCTTCAGCTGCAGTGTGCCTGCTCCAGCAGCGAGGAAAGAGGAACAAAGACATCTGCATCCTTTCTCCTCCCCGCTCCCCTATGCTGGCATTTCTCAGCAAGGTGCCAGAGCAGACCACAGCAGGTTTGCCACATATCTGTGTGGAGCTGGTGGAAATACCTGGGTTTTGGAGGAGTGTGGTGAGGGTCATATCTCATGGGGCAGAGGAAAAGCAGAGACTGCTACAGTCCCAGTACCATCTCGAGCTGTGACACGTATCGCATTCTTTGAGAAAAACACCACTAGCTAGGGACTGGAGGATTAGTGAGGGCAGAAGAGGGGGATGTATCTACCTTGCTGCAAGTTTAGCTCTGTGACTTTCACTTCCTGAGGAATACGTATGTACCTAGCCCAAGTATTCAGTGTTACGTTGGTGGAACAAAACAGACATGGCTGTAAACTGGCAACAGGTGAACCTGTAGCTGTAGAGGAAACTTAGTACAGCAGAGTTAAGTCAGTGAAGCTATGTTCGCTCTTCCATTTATTGTAGAAGGGGGTTAGTGTCAGAGAAGAAGATGTGAAGAAGCTGGAGCCGGGGTGGAGAGGGGGTGCCATGAGTCTTATGGGCCTTGAGGCCCTTGCCCTCTGGCCTCCTGCCGGGCGGCCGTCTGGGGCTGAGTTGGGCCAGCCCAGCTGCAAGAAGTGGAGAGGAGATGTGAAGAGAACCTGAGAGGAGTCTGCCTGCCTGTTGTGAAGAATTTCTTGTGAGAGAAACAGCTGCAGATGCCAAGGTCAGTGAAGAAGGAGATGGAGAGGTAATGCTGCTCCTGGCCAAGATTCCCCTGCAGCCTGTGGTGAAGACCATGGTGAAACAGGTTGCCCCCCTGCAGCCCATGGAGGTCCACAGAGGAACAGAGATCCACCTGCAGCCTGTGGAAGACCCCATGCCAGGGCAGGTGGATGCCTGAAGGAGGCTGTGGCCCAAGGAGGGCCCACTGGGGCAGCTGTTCTGGAGGAACTGCACCCTGTGGAAGAAATGACCCATGCCAGACCAGTTCACGAGGGACTGCAGCCCGTGGGAGGAACCCCATGCTGGATCAGGGGAGGAATGTGAGGAGTTCTTCCCCTGAGGAGGAAGGAGCAGCATAAAGCAACATGTGATGAACTGACCATAGCCCCATTCCCTATTCCCCCCTGTGCTGCTCAAGGCAGGGAAGGTAGTAGAGATAATGTTAAGCTCAGGAAGAGGGAGGGATAGGTGGAAGTTATCTTGTTCTCTTTTTCATTATCCTGCTTTGATTTTAATAATAAACAAATAGTTTTCCCCAAGTCGAGTCTGTTTTGCCCATATTGGTAATTTTAAGGATCTCTCCCTGTCCTTATCTCAAACCTCGAGCCTTTTTTTCTTATATTATCTCTCCCTATTCCTTTAGAGGGTATGGGGAGTGAGAGAGAGACTGCATAGTCTGGTCTCGATCAGGGCTAAACTGCAACACATAGCATGTCAGTGCTACTATGAGGAGATCATTTCACTGAAAGATGAAACCTGACCTTACTGACTCTGCAAGAGAATGTTTTCTTTACACATAGGAAGATCTAGAATGGTATGTTCAGTGGCTGTTCTGTGCCAAAAAAACTTTCAACTTCATTGATATACTCTCAAGAACCCTCTTATTAAAATCCTACTGAAGCTTGACAGATAGAGACAACGGCATTTATTTAACTAACATTTAATAAATAAGAAAAACTTCGAAACCTCCCATTTGACTTTTTTTTTTTTGTTTTCCTAGCAGATATTTTCAACTATACCATATTACTGTCTTCCCATACCTACAAACCTTCTCTAAATATTTCTATTGTTGGTAGCATGTCTTTGCTGACATCTTTTGAACAGAACAATGAACAAGACTAAAATAAGCAATTTGTGTTGAGACTATATGCTTTAACTCCTAAATCCAATTCCTCAAAAGAAGAGCACAGAGTTAGAGTATGTTTGAAATGTGTGTTTAAAGGATACAATTCCATAATTGCTGATCATTCTGTCACTGGTGGTTGCAACCAGGGAAGCTTGCAGACCTCTCTTTTCCTTCCTTGTGTTCATCACAGAAAGGCAAAGAGTCTTGCCACTGCTTTTTGTCACTGCTTTTTGCCTCTGCCTTGTCTTATTTTCCTCCATCTGTTTCTGCCTTCACCAAGCAGAAGAGATAAACAATGTGGGGTTTGGAGGGGTCACTTTGAAGAGATAATCACTGCTGGAGTCAAGATACATGTCTCCCTAGCAATGTACTGCACAAATGCTATTCTTTCTTCCCAGCCAAGCATAAGGAGGCTTTCAAGTTTTCTGTTATAGAGAATGGTCTGATTATATCTGTGTGACTACTTGCCTGCACTATAGTGAGGCAAATAAGGATGACTTAAGTATAAAGCCATGGTTTGGTTGTGTGAATTTAGCTTCTTCTCGCACAAGTTCACTTCCAGTAGGAAGATTTACGATACCTGAAATGAGTATCATCCTCTTCCTGTCAAGTTTTCTGTGATGGTTTTATGGATATATTGAATTTTGCTAGTTAGGTTTCAGAGAGAGTAAATGCTAAGGATATGGGGTGAAAGTAAAAAGATGAATGGCAGGGTGATGCTGCAGTCATTTATTCATTACCAGTTTATATCTGGTGTCAATGCTCTTAGCTTGCCTTTCTGAAGATTAATCCTTACTGATATATTTCTAGAGCATTCTGATTTAATAGATATGAAGGCCACTACAAAAATAGGCTATGATTTTTATACTTCTAGTTTCCCTGTTTATCCTCATAACCTTTCTCTGCTCTTGTTCCTGTTTGAACAAGATTTGTGGAGCTGATCTCAAGTTACCCTACTAGCAATCTTCCAGTCCACTCTGGAATCACACTTGCCTTTTCAGGTTAGTGTAACATAAATGCGCCATAGTCATTCAATGGTCAGTGAATAGCTGGTGTATTGATCATCTACTATAACTATGTTGTTAGCCAGCCTCTTACCACTCAAAATCTGTGTATTAGATGGCAGTTTTAGGGATGGTCTTTTATGATTATGATTGTAATAATAACCTACTGATGATTTTTCAAGAACTCTTAGGAACGTTCTGAAACATTGCCACCTTGTGGCTTTTAAAAAATCACCACCTTTAACAGTGCTTTTTCTTGTACTTGGTTGGAAAGGCATAGCATAGTTTAATTTAAGATAATTAATTAATGAAATCTGCTGGTTTTGTTTTCCAGCTTACTGGAATTATAAATTAATTCTAGTGGTTTTACACAAAGTTGTTCTTCCATGCATTGCACTAGGCTTATTTTCTCTCTTTTTTTTTTTTTGTTTTCCTTACAAGGAATTAAAATGGCTATGTAGTGTAATATAGAGATGACAGAGACCATAAACCCACTAAGCAGTAGCTTTTAAAATTATGCAAGAGTGAACTTATCAAGGTATAATTAGGTAGCAGGTGGTCATATTTAGGATGTACTTTGTAGTCCCAACTGACTAAGTAGAAACAGAATCTCAAAATTATGTAGATGATTTGACTTTGAAACAGTCTTATTAATATTTTATATGCATGTCTGATGCTTGTCTTCTCTGGGAAAAAAAAATGCTTTTAAAATATGGTGGCACTTTCCGTTTAAGTATAGCAATAACTAAAAAAGATCTCTGGTAGACGGAAGAAATTGGTAGGTTACATTTCATGTTTTGTGTTGTAAAAAACTTTGTAGAGTATATGGTTAAAATGCTTCTTTCTTTTATGAGCTCCTTTTCCTATTTGTCATCACTGTTGGAGCATTACTATAACAAACAAAAATATTCATATTTTATTAGCCAGGAAACAAAGGTGCCAAATGTTGCTTACATGCTTCTTTTTTTCTTTCCTTCTTTTTAAAGAAGTCCCTGTGAAAATGCAAAAAGCAGTGGACCATGGGCATGTAGTCTATCCTGAGTAATGTGGCTCAGTGCCAGGAAGTATGAGAAAAGACCAGAATCTGGAGTGCCATCCAGAGTTACTACTTTCCCCAGCATGAACTTAGGAACCTCTGAGTCCCCTTTTGAGCAAGCTCCATGAGACAGAGCTCTCTGCCAAACCAGAAGTAGGGCTCGAGCTTTCTAATGGGTGAGGGCAGCAGTGCCAGCAAATTGGCTGTAAGCAGCAGTTCAGGAGGAACCCAGCAAAGCTGACTAAAAGAAACTGAGTTGCGTCCATTACAATCCTGTTCTCATGGGATTGAAAGAGATGCAAAGCAGTAAATTTTTCTGCATGCCCCTTCAGAAGGTCTACATTATAACTTCAATCTCAAAATTAATTCCACTAGATGTGCATATACAGTAGCACGAGAGGACAAGGAGCAATGAGATTCAGAGAAGCAGGAGAGCCGCAGCTTTGAGGCAATGCTACAGTACCTCTGATTGCTTCTCTTCTGTATCCCAGAAAAAATGGCAACTGTTTCCTTCGATAAAATAGTCTGCACTGATTATGAATAAGATTTTTTTTTTGTTTTCTATTTATTTTATATGATAATCTACATGAATACAATTTAGCATGGAGAAGCACAGCAAGTGCATCCAGCTTATGGGGTCATCCAAATGCACAGCAGGCAATGGGAAGGAAAGGAGAGGATCCTGGCTGGGAACATTAAGACGTTTTTCTGCATTTCCGTCTTCTTTTCTGATGAAGGGAGAGTGGGTTCATAAATGATTTGCAGCTTGTTGAAGGAAGTTGAAAATGTACCACAGTCATTTCCCATACAGATTTCAAAATAAATAATTTTGTACAGTACAAATAGAATGTGGTATTGGACTGGGTAGTATTATTTGGGGAGTTGCATGAAATGATTATAAATCAAGGTGAAAATTTCAAACTGACTTTAGGAAAGTCATCAGTGTTTGGAAGAAGCAGTAAAATATGATTATTTTCAAAACAGGAGGGGAAGGGCATCTTCATTTGGAGACAGATGCAATAAATGTATTAGGAACATGCACTGCAAACTCCCATAAAAGCAGAGCTGAGGTGCAGGTGGGAAAAGCTGTCTACGCCATGGATGGGGATGGGGAAGGGAGTTGTGCTGAGAAGCCTTCAAATTGGAGAAAGCTGAAGAGAGCATTGGGGCAGAATAGAGCGTGAAGATGACGGAAACTGTTGCTTCAACAATCTCTGTTGTCTGCTTGCTTCTTTCTGCTTCCCCTCCCAGGAAAGAGAAGCCACACTACTGCTAGAAAGTGCTGAGCCTTGAGCTCCACTGCTATTTTAGAAGCCACACTTGTGTGTAATAAGGTGGCAGGATGGCTTCAGGCCTCCCCAGGAAGCCACAGGCATGCTCCACTGCTGATCCTTATGCTGTTGTCCTCCTTGGAACACAATGGTCAGAAGGGACCTCTGGAGATCATCCAGTTCAACCACCTCCTCAAAGCAGGACTGCCAGTGACACCAGGTCTGGCAAGACTCTTAAAGTATTTCCCCTGGTCCAACCCGGAGTAAGAATTGCAGTACAGGAGCTTGTACATACAATTAGGATTGAGAATGTTCCAAACAAGTAGTAATATAGGGTCTTTTTGCCCCTTTGGAAAATAATGATTTTTAAAATTTTCTCTGCAATTTTTCCTTCTTTGTGATGTATATAATGATGCTAGTTGTTGAATAGTGCCAAGGTAACACTGAGCAATTCCTAATTGGCTTGGTATGCACATTTTGACTTGCCTTGGGGTCAAATTAATGTTTGTTCCTTCTCTTATTTCTAACAATGCTTCACTGCTGTGGGAGAAAGAAATCTAGATGTTTTTCTAAATTGAATATCCTCTTCAAAATTAACTTAGTCTTCATTAATGATGCAGAAATCCTCATTAATGAGAATAAGACAGTTGGCAGAGACAGCCCAGTTTGGCATCCCAAATCCCAGGCTAGGACTGGCAATTTAAAATATAAATTTAATGAAAAATGTTGTCAATGAAGGAGATATAGATACTCATCTGTAATTTCCTTTTCTTAATGACATTTGTGCAGGGAACACAAAATCACTGACAGACAATTACAATCTCTGAAAATAATATTTTTTTTCAGCATGTGATTTGCCTTTAGACCATATTAATTCTGAGTGAAGGTTTACAGTAGGAAAAGAAGAGAGTACAAATTCTTAAAATAGCATAAATTGGTCATAGGGCCAAGATTTAATTTTCTGGGTAGAAACCAGCTGTGATAAGCCTAAACAGCATTGTGGATCAGTGAAAAAGGTGAAAATGTGGAAACATTTTTCTTCCAACTAGGCCCTGTGTTTTTTGAATAAGCCACACGTTGAGGCTACCCATTTGTCACCAATAAGAATATCTGCAGCGTCAGTGTTGTTTTATTCTAGTCAAATTTGTTGCTAATTGATTAGTGCTCCCTGACTCACTCTTTCAATGTTTTTCTGTCACCACCAGTCCTTGACAGAGGCAACAACCACTCAAGCATGAATGTCACCACAAATGTGACTGGCCTTGCTTCAGTGCTGTCAGTTGTTCCATTCAGTGCGCTATGCAGCCATGCACATCTAGTTTTCCTTCTAGTCTGGTTTTCAGATTATTTTTATAATCAGATTAGGCATACAGGAGCAAATGAAAAAAAATCAGACAATGATGGTAGGACTTGCTGAATAGAGATCCAGGTGGAGCCCTTTCCCAAACCTTCCAATAGCTGTATTTGGCATACATGAATTCACTCTGGCAGCTTCAGACCTCTGAGTCCTTCATCGTTCCTTAGGCTGACCTGAGGGGCAATACTGATTTGCTTGACAGATAGGATTTTGTCCAAAATAAAATAGACTTTTCTTGTATTTTTTCTGCTGAGCTAGATACTGTCTTTCATTTATTTTCAGTGCTTCAATACTTTCCATTGTGGGGTTGTTTCTTACATTTTCCAGTCTCTCCTCCAGTGACAATTCTTTACAGCTACAATGCTGCTTCCCTTCTTGGCCTGAAAGGTCAGCAGTGGCTGCCCTTTGAGAAAGCCATAATTGAGTCTTTCCTAGCTCAATGAGTCTGGAGACTGCTAACCCTCTTTGTAAAGACTCTACAATTCTTCAGTGATCTATCTATCTTTTTTTTTTTCTCATAAATAATGAAAAAAGCAAGCCACCACAATTTGATACAGGATTTTCATAAGCTCCCTTCAAGTCCGGTAATAGTCAAGCTAAAGTGTTTAGGAATTGCCTTTTTTGTGGCCTCCCTTAATACATCTCACATCTGCAGGTTTCAACACTGTCCAGTGCTGTATCCTGCAGCTCTCCAATGCTATCTTCACAATAATGATTCCTATTACTTCCCTGGCTTCTGTGCTATTTGCCATGCACTGCAGAAGTTATCTGTGAGGTTTTTATTCACATCTTGTATTGTAATTGTGTATACAGGCTGTAGAAGAACTATTCAGTCAGCATTGTTCTCTGTAAGAGTCTAACAGTATAATTTTTGTTTGGTTGTTTGTCTGTTTGTTTTAATCTGACTTTCTAGGAAACAGAAGCTGAAACCTTACTCTTTCTCCATAACAGCTTTGGAATTTACTTATCCATTTAAGCAAAATGGCAAAGAAAAATCTTGTTTAATATGCTCACTTAAAGAGAAGCTATAGTGAACATTTAGTCCTTATCAGACATCATAAAATTGGCATCCAAGACAATACTTAATGAAATTCCAGCATCTTTTTGAGTTTATACCATCTTAAGCACCAGAGAATTTAACCATCAGTCCAAAGTTCTCTCTTGTGTGGATTCCTTGTTGTCTGATAGGTCTTCAGCTCATTTTACAACATCAGTATATTTCAGTTAAAACAGTAAGCCAACTACAAGACATAAATAGTAGGCAACAGAACTTCATAAGATCCACTATTGACAAAGCTATTTGTTTTAAATTTTAACCCAGATTTTGGGTTACCCAAAGATATTCTACTGCAGAGATATAAGCATACTTAATTAAATTAACATGAAAATTATAGTAATAAACCATTTTCTACCAAGACGTAAGACTGTTTGGTTAATCTGAAATTGATATATGCATAAACTGTTAACAAATATTTAATTTCACCATATTCTTCGCAATATTGTTAGTATACATATGAGAACAGTAGGAAATAGACTAAATTAACTATCTTTAGCCTCAAATCCACATGAACTGCCACAAACATATAAAGGAACTTTAGTCTAAAGTAAGTACCAGGGCAGTTCTGCAAAGCTTAGCTTATTCCTTGGTGACATAAATATTCAATGTGTCTTCTTCCAGAAGAAACTGTAAAATTAGAAACCCTTTGAGTATTATTTGGGATTTTGACTGGTGAATGTGTGCATGTGAGCAACACAAAGCACTTGTATGTGCAGATACCCTCTTCTCGTGTTAATTGTTGCTCCTTATTTATTTAATGATATTTAATTAAAGGAAGATGTTGCTTGTCCAAGATCTGCACTTCTGTCATGTCTCGCAGCTGCCATTATGGTGGCTCTCAGTCATGAGATAACAGAATCACAGAATAGTTGAGTTAGGAAGGGAGCTCTGGAGATCATCTGGTACAACTACCCTGATTTCCAGGATGAGCTGCTCCACTTTTCCAGGAGTCAGGGTGAAACAGACTAGCCTGTAGTTCCCTGGGTCCTCCTTCTTGCCCCTCGTGAAAATAGGAGTGACATTTTATTTCCTCCAGTCTTCAGGCAATTCTCCTAGTAACTATGTTTGATCAAAGATTATCAAGAGTGGCCTTGTGACGACATCTGCCAGCTCCCTCAGTGCTATGGGTGCATCCTGTCAGGGCCCAAGGACTTATGTATGTCCAGCTTTTTTAAGTATTCCCTGACTTAATCCTGTTCTACCAAGGGTACATCTTCCTTTCTCCAGCCTTTCCCTGTCTTCTCTGGAACCTGGGATTCCTGAATCAGGTCATATGTGGTTATATGAATTCATTTAGACTGTTGCAATGACTGAAGCTATCAGGTCTGATGGATAAGCTTTGAACTGCGTTTTAAATGGCAAGTGTTTTATGTGTGAAAACAAAACTTAAGTAGATATCTAAGGACACCTTACAACACCTAAGAATACCTGCTGCAAGTTTTCCAGATGATACCTGTGCATGGGCCAGAATATGTGGAAAAAATACTTAGACCTTTATAGACAATACTGACTAGATTCAAAATGTTAGAGGTCCTTTTTATACAGGTCATTAACCCATGCTACAAATCTCCCTGTGGATATAGCAAGAAGAGATGTGTTTAACAGGAGTTTGTACTGATGCATTCCGTTACTGAGCTGGCTGGAACAGACATTCCCACACTGGATAAGATGCCATTAAAACTGTACCTTTATTACTGTTCTACTGATTCAAACTGTGGATAGGTTATCATCCAGCCTCACTGCTTAATAACCAGCTGTCATAGTCCTTGTAATGTCACACTTTCATTAGATTCAGAAATAGGACACACAAAAGGATAGCAAATGATCCTGGGAAGTCTTTCCTAGACAGAAAAATGTTAC
Organism: Ardeotis arabs; assembly: GCA_011801015.1. NCBI lineage: Eukaryota > Metazoa > Chordata > Aves > Otidiformes > Otididae > Ardeotis > Ardeotis arabs. Next base: position 28,096 of record JAAGAY010142837.1, read on the forward strand.
TACCAATAAAGCTGTTGTTACTAGCATTGTTTTGTTAATCGAAATTATGGACATTTATCTGCTCTTGAAGCTGTCTGTTCCCTTTCTGTATAGTTTTTTTATTATGGTTTTTTTTTTTTTTTTTTTTTTTTTAGAAGAAGACTTAAAAAAGACACCCACACAAGCTGCAGAAGTTTGAGAGAAATGGTTCATATTATTTATGCCGCGGAAATTCTTAGGAAGCAGACTACATTAGGAAAAGATTGTCCAGTTCACTAGTTCAAAACTGTTGCATAATGGTCACATACTATACCATAAATTGATGTTGTTTATGTTTTCTTTTAGGAACGTCTTTTGATGAGTCTTTTGCCCAGAAATGTTGCAATGGAAATGAAGGAAGATTTCCTGAAGCCTCCTGAAAGGATTTTTCACAAGATTTACATTCAAAGGCATGACAACGTTAGGTAGGATTGATGTAGCCCATGAAATAATTTGAGGCAGATAATATATAGTACAAATAAAGTGACATGTGATTGTAGTCAGGTCTGTCGTTTATGTAGAGAGGGAGTATGGGCCCACTAGGAAGACTTAGTCTTCTGAGAAGATAATGGTGAATCAATAAATGTCTTAGAATAGTAGTGCTGGGAGGCAGACAACTTTTTTCAAATGAGTAGTCGTTCTTTTTGTACTGTATTACATTGAGTGAATAGGAGTATTTATTTTGCATGATATCTCTTACACATTTATATTTTCCTGATAGTAAGATGGACTACTTTTAATGCAATAGATTTTCTGGGTAATAGCATGGAAATACAGAAAGAAAGTGTGATGTAAACTTTAAAAAATGTGTATCTGTCTTGGGAGCATTCCTCCTCAGAGGCTATTAACGGAGGGTCAGTTCTACTTCTTGCTCTTGTTCAGTAGCAAGCTGTTGTGCAAGTGCCCTCATTTTTACTGGTTGTTCTTAAAGTGCATTCACATCTGCTATTTTTCTCTTTTGCCTCCCCAAGCAAATTCCTTAGAGGCTTTGTCTGAACGGTGTTGTTTTATCATACTGCTGCTAGATGCTTTTTCTCCAAGTGCCTTGCTTCCACATCAAAAACAATGTCAAAGAGGTTTACTTGGTGCCCCCCTTGCACCTTGATTGGTGCATGCTTAATAAGTGATGCTGCAGAGCTGCCTTGATTTGCACCATGTACTCCTGTGGCAAAGGAGTAAACTCCCGTAGCACCTGCTCCTCTCCCTCTTCCACTGCTAACTTTCTTCTCTTGAGGTTCACTCTATCTCCCATTGAACTGACTCTAGTATTTGCAAGGACCACTTCCTAGTGACTAAGCTTTTGCAACTAAAAGCATTTATGTCAGCGAGGGAATCAGAGATGGCTGTGATGGGAGTGTTTAAAAGACTGACAAATTACATCACTTTTACACTGTGAAATTAAATATTACTGATGATCAGAGGAGCACCTCTCCTATAATGACAGGCTGAGAGAGTTGGGGCTGTTCAGCCTGGAGAAGAGAAGGCTCCAAGGAGACCTGATAGCAGTCTTCCAGTACCTAAAGGGGGCTTATAGGAAAGACAGGGAGAAACTCTTTAGCAGAGCCTGTTGTGATAGGATGAGGGGTAATGGTTTCAGAATAGAGGGAAGTAGATTCAGATTAGATATTAGGAAAAAATTTTTTTTACAATGAGGGTGGTAGAACACTGGAACAGGTTGCCCAGAGAGGTGGTTGATGCCCCAGTCCCTGGAAACATTTAAGGCCAGGTTGGATGAGGCTCTGAGCAACCTGATCTAGTTGGAGATGTCCCTGCTCCTTGCTGGATGGTTGGACTAGATTACTTTAAAGGTCCCTTCCAACTCTAACTATTCCATGATTCTATGATTTATTCATTAGCAGCTTACTTCTTGCTAATGGTTAACTCCTTACATAATGCTGATCGTCATCACTGTGTATGCAAAACTCTTGGTTTTTAACAATCAATTTAAAGTTAGCTCTAAGTGTACAGTACTCCAGTGCTGATGCTGCAAAGTTAGCATTGTTGGTTACAGTCTTTGATGGTTCTCAATTGCCAAAGGCAGGCTTGAGAGCTCCTGAAGGAGCAAATTCAAGATCAAAGTGGGCTGTCTTCCTCCTTCTTCCATTTCCCTTGTTTATGCTTATGCTTTTATGCTATTGCTGTCCCCCCCACTAACATCATTTGTCTTTTTAAATTTTTCTTGCCAATCTTTGATCTTTCAGTGATGTCCTGTCTATTTGCAATCACTTGTGCTTGTCTTGTCTGCTACCTGCCAGATTTTTGTTGCTTGGGTGCCTTCTACTATCTATGTTTGTCCTTTCGGTGATCACATTGCTTATATACTTAGAAAAATCATTTCTTGTTAAGCTGTCACAATGCTATGAAATACATGTATACTACTGTTTATTGCACTTATATTCAGATTCAAGGCAAGCCAATAATAATTATATCCTGAATAGTACATTTATACATTGTACATGTCACAGGTCCCTGCATTGGTTACAGTACGGGTGGTCTGGTTTTGGCTTTGCAACTGGACTGGTTGATTATAACACTTCTGAGTCCTCTCTGGCGCCGACATCTTTTTGAAATGTAACTTCAGGAGTACCTTTTTTTTTTTTCTACATGAAAGGGTGTTTCATGTAACCACTAAGGCTATTGTGGCTTACTCACTAATTCAATGTGGAGTTCATAAGAGATTTTGAACCTCAGTACCCTACTGGAGAGGTGAATTCATTCTTTGACATTAAGAGGGTACTTTTGGGGCAAATGGAGGCAAAGTAAGATGGTCTTATTTTAATGTCAAAGGAAAGATCCTCAGGGAAGATAACTGAAAACAGGAGACCTTCACTCACCATCTCTACTATAAGAAACTATATTACTTTTTCATTTCGGTAATGCAACTGCTGTATTAAAAAAAAAAAAAAATAAGGAGAGGCATAGTGTCCCAGTAAATATCCAGCAAGCCGTTGCTAGCAGGTCCTGGTAGACCAGTTTCACCCCAGGACCTGTGTGACTCTGCAGATCTGTATGATACAGGGCACCCTGCAGGTGCCATCCTGACACCCGTGTGGAGGACAGCACTACAGCATCCCTCTGGAAGTGCTGCTGGTGGTCAGTGCCAATAATAACATGTGTGCTTTACCTTTTTAAGGAGATGAAACCAACTTTTTTTCTTTTGAGTAGTGGCAGTTCAGTGCTATACCAGGCAGACCTAAGAGACCATTCCCATATTCTCATGACATGCCCTCTTCACACCAAGCGTTCTGTAAAACACCACTATAAAAAAAAAACCAAACAAAAAGCCCCTTTATTGTTCTAAGTTCCTGGAGTTTTTAAGCCCAAAGGTACACAGTGGAAAATAGAAAATAAGCTGCACTTTTACCTTTCCTATTGCAACACTTTCTTTTTCTCCCAGCAAATATCTGGAAGTGTCAGAAAGGACAGGCTGGAGGAGGTAGGCATGCAATTAGTAAACTGCATGATTTTTACACTCCTTGCCTATAAAACAAAAAAAAACAAACCTCACCAAACCCCAACAACAAAAAAAACCTCACCAGCAACAAAATCCATCTGTTTCAGTCTTCTACATAGCTGCCTGAAAAAAAAAAAACCAACAGTCTTTAAGCACTAGATCTTGCATGTGAAAAATAAGAGATTCATACAGCTACCTTCTTTATCTTCTCTCAGAAAAACACAGGGGGATACATTACAGTGAATATATATGTACCTCTGTAAGAAGTGAATGATGGATTAGGAAAAGATACTGGTATATTTCAGATACACTGCAGCAACAGCCCTGCTTTATCAATTAGTTGGCAAATATTTTACCAACTGTCAAATAGTTGTTGAATGACTGCCTGCAACTGAGTGCATCTCCGGAAGGAAATGGAAGCACGTCTCTCTCTGTTGAGGGCAGAGCACTCAGTGTGTCATGCTTCAATGAGATCTTGCCAGATCTGCAGTGAAGAGAGGAATTTATTTTGCTCACAGATAACTCTGTTCAGTTAGAAATCACTTCAGACTTCCACCTTAGTACCCAGGATTTTATTTTTCTTTCTGCAGTACAAGGCGGTAAACTCCTTCAACATCAATTGAAAATTTTTTTGTGTGGAGAGGGGGCCTTTTAAAAACTTACTTTATATTTCCATTTGATAGTATTCCAAGAGCATCAATGAATACTGCTTATGAAAGAACACTGAATAGATGGCTTCCTATGCAGAACAACAGTGCCATCAAATGAACTTGCAAGGGCCCTGGGAACTGTATTCGTTTTCTCCTCCAAAATGCTCACAATTAGCAAACAAAAAAATCCTGCTAAGACAGACATGTACAAGCTCGTAACTTGTGGAAGGTCTGTTATATAACTACTGAAAGTGCCAGAAGTACAGAGGAAGGCTGAAAGCTTGAACCCTCCATGTTCCTCCAGTTCCAGAGCTTGAACTTTTATAATTTAGTTCCAATAGAAGCAGATCCTTTGCATAATACTCATGCTTACTGTTTGACCTTTGCAGAAACAAATACTGTTAACAGTAACTGAAATGCTGTTTGGCCGCTTGAGATACTTCTTTTCTTGTTCTGTAACTCTTTATTTTCAATTTAGCTTTTATATTTTAAATTAATTGCTCTAAATATTTTGTTTATGTCAACTTTTTATTACCTTTATTTGCATTTTTCCCCTTCCTTTTATTTTTTATTTGGTTTCTCCTAATGCAGTTTTGTTGTGGTTCTGTCTTTTTTTTTTTGCATTATTTGAAGATTAAGTGCAACATAAGGAAAGAACTGCTTTTTTTCTCGTCTCCCACAATCCATTAACTGTTATCTTTTGAAATGCATCAAAGCTGTCTGTTCAGCAGCAGTTTCATGTCAAAAGAGAACGATTACTAGGCCCAAACTCACCTTACTTTTGGAAGTGAGGTAATGGTACAAGAAAACTCCAACTCTCTGTATTTATTTGTGCCTGTGGAAAAAGGAACAAGAAATCTTTCCTAGGCAAGTTTTAGTATCTCCTGTGTACACTGTGTAAAGGGTAGTGCTTAAAATATAATATATTTGTCTATGGAACCTTCCCAAATAAGAGGTCAGTCAAAAGGAATTGTCACAAGTTGTTGAAAACCAGTCCTTTGCCAACAAACTCTTCACTCTACGGATATGCTGCTGCTTTTCCTATGTTTTGTGTGGAATACCTGAATATTATCCAATAAACTTGTATATCTGCTACTGTGTGAAGTTTTTGAATAGAATTGCTGTACACTAGGAAATGAGTGCATGGGTTTTAAATGTAAACAAACAACTTAATGCAAATACAACATGCAAAACAAGATATGCAAATGCATATCCAAAATTATTATAGTGTGAACCCAGTGAGGATACTAAGTTCAAGCATCAGAAAGGTAAAATGATCGCAACCAGTATAATGTCTGTGCCTCGTGAGAAGGAAATAGTCCGTATACAGCTCTGGAGCCATTTCAACGCATTATAGGCATTATCTTACTGTGGTGACCCCAGCCAAGGTCACAATGAAGGATTTGAGGGCCAGATGTCAACTTACATGTGAAGACTCCCCAGCAGAACATCTCTTCTGTAATGCTCAGGAGTATGGTTTGTAACATACAAGAGACAGCTCTTTCCTAAGATCAGGTTAGGTAATGTAGGATTAATATTTCCTTTTCTTATCCCTTGCCTTACAGGGTTGAGGTATTTACAGATTACATATATATGTATACTAGCTACTGCAAAAACACGCTATTCCTGACTGAATTTCTCCGTGCAGCTATAATTCAATTAAGTATTTTCAAGTTGTGTTTCAGCTCAAACATATGCCCTATGTGGACCCCTCAACACGTTTTGCTCTTTGTCTCTTTTGAAATAAACTTTTCCCATTCCACTAGATATTAATGAAACTGTTTCAGCACACATATGGATGAGGATATACCTGACTTAATATGTTAACAGACAACTTCTCTATTCTGTAACTCAAATAATATTCAAGAGAGGAACAAAGTGAACGTTGAACTGCTACTGATTTCTTGAGCCTCTGGTACAGCAATTTCATTTAGCCTCATTTTTACAAGTGTGAGAGAAAACTATGTGCTTTGTAAGAAGAGATATTAATTTCAGGCAACACGCTGCCTCATTCAAAGCTACCAATAAAAAGATTCCTCATGGCCATTTAGAGATTGTTGTGACCCAGTCTGAGGCCAGAGCATAGTCTGCAGCTATTTATATGCAAATACTTCTGATCTATCCTGTCTTCTAGAAAGCATCAGAACTCAAAAAAAATTTGAATTTAAATTACCCATTCCAACGTTTTAAAAAGCCATGATCATGATGCCTATGAGCAGACATTTGTATGTAGGCTTTCTGAGCTCGTAAGACTTCACAGTGAAGTAGTTTTCATGAATGATTATTTTGTACAAACAACTCCCCCTTGGTTTTTAGTTTTAACAGCCTTCTTTATTTTTTTTCAGAGCACTTGTTTCTTCAACACTGCAGTAAGTTATAGATGAAATTATTAATAATTTTCCCTATGGTTGATCTTTAAGGAAAAACCCGACCGGTTCCTTTCTGAGACACCATGTACCACTAAAATATCATTCTTATTATAGGTTGTACTGTAATTAAACACATGACCCACGTGGAAAGAGAAAACAGGGCATACAGCCCCTCCTTATTTTGCTGAGTATTTGTTTATACAGGTGGCTCCATTGAAACCAGCAGGACTATTCAAGTGCACAAAGCACATGAATGAGCGCTGTTAAAAGCGAACGTTTACCACCTACAAGCACTTAAATGTCTTGTGTAACTTGTCAGGATTTCTCCTCCTTATGAGCGCCCCATAGAGCGACATAGAAAAGGATTGCTCCGTCAATACCCGTAGTTGGGAAGCAGCTTAAATGTCTTAAACGAAGCCACAGGCTTTCCACGCTCGGTTTTAGCAGGTGCAGCAGCTTCCTGCAGTGCTGAGGGAAGGCTGCAGTCACCGGGCAGGTGCTGGCTATGCCTGCCTGCAGGGATCACAGGGAGAAAATAGGAATATAGAAGGTCCTGGAGGGATGACTCATGGCTTGTCAACACAGAGGTGCTCCAGATAGTCAAGTGATACCGTAACGTTGGCCGAAAGAAACTCTGTAAGACTCAGTTTCAGAGTTTTAGAAAGCAGGCGTTCTTTATTGCAGGGCTGAATGGACGGGGGATAGTTCCTCTTGGCGTGTGTGCCGAGTGTGGTTTCAGTCAAAGTTTATATTGTCCTGTTACATATATATGTAATAAGTTTTCGAGAAATCGTTAGTATATTAATCATACTTCCTGAAACTATTTAGCATATTTAAATGTCCTTTGCACATCTGTAGTGAAATAGGTCGGTGGTCCCCTGGGGGTCTTCGGTGGTCTCTGGTGGTCCCTGGTGGTTACTGAGGAGATATCCCCTAGTGTCTTTTCCATGAACTCTAAGTCCTTCCACACAGGGTCTTCTCTCGACTCATCGGTCTGCTTGTAAGTTCCTTAAGCTCCTTATCTTGGTTTCAGCTAGTGTCTGCTGGTTTGTCTGTACTCCTTCAGGATATGCCATCACAGTTGCGAAAGTCTTATCACAACACCTCCTGGAGCATCCTTAAAGGAGCTTTGTTTTGTCACACGTTAAAGTTTATGACTCTACTGTTCCTTTTCTCAAGGTTAGTTTACATTTTCACGGAAGAATTACACTGTTATAGTAATTACAATTGGAACACATCATTCATTAACTTGGAACTAACTGTATCAATTTGCTCATTTAGTCTGGTATCACAAAAAGTATGAGATAATGATGTAGGTAACTCATATGCCTGTGCTGAACCAGCTCAACTCCTTGTTTGTGACAGAGATGAGAGAAATTACTGTTTATAATACTTTATTTCCTGAAGCTGCTCACTGCAGTGTTGCTTTACTTTTTTTTTTCACAAATTTTTATACCAGAAACAGTTAGAAATAGCTGCTTGCATATCAAATCAAATGCTCCAGCTAATTAAAAAAACAAACAAACAAACAAAAAAAAAAACCAAAAAAACCCCAAACCTTAGGAAACCTCCACTGAAAATTAGAATTATGGAATAATAGAATGATTTGGGTTTGGGCCATGCTTCCTTATATGCCTCCTGGGATGCAATGGCTTTCTGGGCTGCAAACACACAGTACCAACGCACGTCCAAGATTTCATCCAGCAGTATCCCCAAGTCCTCCTCTGCAGGACTGCTGTCAATCCATTCATCCCTCAGTCTGTATCCGTGTTTGGGATTGCCCCAACCCAGGTGCAGGACCTTGCACTTTGCCTTGTTGAACGTCATGAGTTTCACATCAGGCTACTCCTCAAGCCTATCAAGGTCCCTCTGGATGGCATCCCTTCCCTCCAGCAAATCAACTGCATCACTCAGTTTGGTACCATCCACAAACTTACTGAGGGAGTACTCACTCTCTCTGTCTATGTTATTAATAAATTAGGATGGAAACGAAAGTCAAAATAAAAACACTGCTCTCCAGTGCTTACAAATCTGTAGTTACACATTAAGATACAGTTATATATACTTTGTTGCAATAGTCTGTGGGCTGTACAGTCTTCTACTGAACTTCTGTGGATATTAGAGCTTAAGCATGTTTGTGTGTGGAGCATCTAGCAGGAACTGTTAATCAGTAAATGTAGATGCGATTACTGTACGTTGGTTTTGGAGGAACTGGTTTTTTCAAGCTTTTTTTGAAAAAGATATCTTTTCAGAAAGTTAGGTGCGTTTCATTAAGAGAGGAGGAAGTATTCTAAGATCAGAGGGAAAGATGCAGTGCATAGCATCTGTAACAGGAAATGTTCTGTAGCAAACTAAACTCTGAAGAAATTTATTTGCAAATCTGGTGATTTTTACAGTTGCAGGTAACTTCTTTATATTATATATATTTCAAAATGTTTTCAGCATAGTTATTGTAAGATCATTTAGTATTATTGGTAACTAAAACAAGACATTTATGTATAAAATATTATTAATGAAAAAATTGGGTAGCTTTCTGTCAGAAATAAGATTATTTTCCTGTCAAATGTAGAAAGATGAATAAGTAAATGTTAGATAGCCAGGTTTTCAGTGGGATGTATTTAAGCTACACTCTAGCAATTAATACATTTAAAAAAAAATGTTGAAACTGAAATATTATTATATAAAAAGCAATGTAGTGTTAAGCTTATTTTGTTAAATGAGAGTAAAACCAGTTGAAAGTTTCAAGAAAACAGCCACAGAAAAGCTAAAGTCAAAACTGGGTTTTAGCCTTGATCTGGGAGTACTGCAAGAAGAAAGGCAATACTAACCTAGGTGCAGCTGCACCAACAAGCAGTTTATTAGAAATCACCAGAAGCTGTTACAGGAGCGATGGAGGTTTTAAGTCATGGAAAGGGTAACCATAGGTCTTACCTTGAGAGAGAAAACCAGTAACAAAAGTGTATCTTGCATCTCAGGTAAAGCCATCAGAAAGAATGTTTTCAAACTAGTCTCCTAGTCTAGACATCAGAGAGCTCCCTCCTCAAATCAGCTGCTTGAACCTCCCTAAAAAAATCTCCATATATGCTCTTGAGAACAGGTCACAGTGTTCCTTGATCTTCTCTACCTCCAAAGTACTGACTCCGGGCCTGTTTTACACTCCACCCTCGAGGCCTACCTTTGTTCTACCATCCTTCTTAATCACCCCAGCTATGCTAGGCTAACTTTTAACAAACAGAGTAATAAATTTTCCTGACAATCCTAAAACTACCAGTTCTCTCTAAGGATTAATAGATTTCATATGAAGTCTAGCCTATGTGACTGCAGTTACATAGATAGCAAAAACTTCCTAATATTTCTATAATTTTCAAAAATCATATTGTTCTAAAATTATATTGATTAATTATTTTATGTCGTAAAACATAAGCAAGCAGGCAGCATTAGGAGCAAGCAAACCTCTAACTCAGGATAGCACTGCTCCTGCAACACAATGGCATCACGCAGACTTTAAAATCAAGAGCAGAGCAGAAGTTTGACAAAGCTCTGCTCAATAATTGATTATTTTTTCCCCCCAGGATTTAACTAGAATATTGACATGCTGTTGTAACTTATGACACTAGTAACTATTCTATCTAAAAGCCAAAGGGATTTAAGTTTTTACCAGATTAGCCGAACTTACTGGTAAAACCTTGATATGACTCAAAATGGCAGGACAAATGCTGAATATCTCAAAGAGCATAGGATTGCAGAGTTTTTCATATAGCCCATAAGCAAAGTGCATGATAGCTCCTTGGGGTCCCTTTGATCGGTTGTGGGACAGAGGAGTAAGAGAATTGCTGAGCCCCTAGCAAGGAGACAACACCAGACTTAGCACTGTAATAACTACTTAGGGTTGTTAACCATCACATTTACATCACTTGTCATGGAGAGCAGTGCTTGAATCATGTACAAGCTACGCTGTTGAACAAACAGAAGTAACCTTTGTCCTTTGTTTTCACTTTCTTTCCACTTTCATTTCTCTTCTTTAGCAGTTTTGCTTTGAGATGATTGGGTTTTTTTTTGTTTTTTCACCAGATTGCCCCAAGGGCATTGTTAAGATTTCTGTGGAATTAAAGCAGGGACAGTCATATCCCTCAATGATCATTAAGAGAAACAATTGTTAATAGGTAGCTTCTCACTTCTTGTTTCTGTATATGCTAATCTATGGGGTTTTTTAAAATAAAATGGCTTGGCAATCACTGTGAAGTGTCCCTTTGTATACCATACCATTATGAGGACTCTTTCATGCATAAATAAGGTAGCCCTAGTTTACTCTATTTTAATCCTGAGGATGTGGCAATCAGCGATTAAGTTACAGTGAACCAAGGCTGCTTTGGTCTTGAACAAGTGCATCTACAGGAGTGATTAATTAACACTAAGATCACTCTTGTAGTTGCTTTATCTTAACTTTTCTGAGTATATCGATGTTAGACATGGCCTACATTTAAGACTTTCATTATTTTTGAGTGAATAATATATCCAAATCAAAAGAAAGAGAATTTTAGTGTTAATTTGTGTTCTACTGAGAAACAGGTAGGGATGTGGACTTTGAAAATATTTGAAAATATGGTTTGGCCCTGGAAATACATTAGGCATATCACTGGAATTCTGGCACTGTATATCTTATCATTTCTGTCTTTAGTAACCTGATGATTTTCATGGTCATAGCAAGAGCTATAATCTCTTTTCTGTTCTCACTCCCTGTGGCCAGGGAGTGAGATTTTGCCACCTGCTGATAAAGGCTTTCTGTGTCCTTTATGTTACAAAAATCTGAGCAGGAAGTAACAGGGGACAAAGAGTTTATTGCATCAGATGGGTGATTTGACTCCATAGTCAAAATCCCATGTCACAGACCAAGATGCTGCCCTAATTTGTGTTAGACCTTGTACAGTAACGAGTAAGTGTTGGCACTGCCCCACAACATTTGTAGTTGAAGTAGAAAGGGAAGACACAACAGATGGATACAGACAGGTGAAGAGATGCAAGAGATAATATTGGTCAGGGCACTAGCTAAAATAAAATGAACAAGCTAATGAGTTTCAATACCATTTTTAGAATATCAGAGCTCCATGTGTGCCAGAGGGGATCACCTTCCTCTGGACTGCCACCTCTGAGAGGCAACGGAGCATGGAAGCAGCAGGCTCACAGTCCCAGTTGCACTTTGGGTCTGCAAAGCCCCTGCTCATTCACTGGCTGTTCTGTACCATCCTTGCTGAAAAATCAGATTTGGTCATTTGTATTTCAGCCTACATTCAAAAGAAATGCAGTAGCTGTTATCTTTGTAACATCTCATGGTGGTAGAAATGAGCAGAATTTATCTAAAAAAAAGGCAGGGCTTGTACTCACAGCATTGCTCCCATCTGCTCTTCTATATCCAGACACGGGAGTTCTACTTTGTACATTTTAAGAATATTATATTAAAGTGCAGTTACAAATTTTTAAAAAAAGGCAGATACATTTAAAAAAAAAACCCTTATGACAAAGAAGTGTGTCAGTAGTCGTATTACCTAACGCATTCTGTTAGCTTTAAAATATTTACATGTAGTTAACTGCAGTATGAAATGATTTACAGGCATAACTGAATGACAGCTGTGTCTCAGCACACAATAATGGCAAATTTTACCTAAATTTGTAATTACATATTCGGTTATGTATTGTCAGTACTTTTATGGACTTGACTTTTTTTTGTATAATTATCAGTGTTTTGAATCAAATGCTGAGGGCTAAGCATTATAAATACTCTTTTTAAATGTTTAAAGGATTAACAAGGATCCCATACTGACTTGTTAAGGTAGTCATATGTAAAATAACTTTCATTTTAACTGAATAACTACGCATGAGTGTATTTTCTGTGCTCTGTGCTTAACTAATTGAGAGGTTTTGATGTAAGTGTACATGTCAGCAGTGTAATGGTTGCTCTGTTACTTGTTAAGACATTGTTATATAGTCTCCACAGACACTAGACATCTCTGGTTTGTGTGTCTGTATGTTCTGAATTGTTAAAGACCTTGGTAAACAGATAACATTGTTATTACCTTCAAGGCCTAACCACCCTGCCAAATGCTGTTTTTTTCAAGTGGACATTTTTTGTGCTGTGGGAGATATTACTGTTCTGTAAATGTGGTTAGACGTGATAAAAATGTGGACTGTCATATTTAAAATCGAAACATAAAAATAAAAACAATCAAAATGTAGAATGTGCAAAGGATGAGATGTAAAATGGCAGAGAAGCTAGCAGAAGCTGTTATAAAATAGCATCTACACTCCCACTCGAGACTAACCAAAACCTGGAAACTACATGACATGTTGGATTACATAAAACAATTGTAGTTGTTTTTGCATCTCTTTTTCAACTGTATGAATTCTGATGTGAATTTAGGTCTTAAAGCAAACAGGTCATAAAGCAAATTGTATTTGACTTTGTTTATTGTGTATTGACTTTGATGCACATTTAAGTATATTTGAAAATCTTCAAGGAATTAAGGAGAATGATTTGATATTAACTGATAAATTTCCAGAAAGACCATCCTAGGATTGTCAAACAGCAAGGATATCAGTCTAGAATTAAGAGAATAAGTAGATCTTCAAGGCTAAATATGCAGAGCACTTTACTGGGAGTATTGCACTCTGTTAATGCCTTTTATCTTACCCATCACTTGGTTGGTTCACATTGAAGATAGCAGAGACATAAATTGGTAAAATTGACTAAATGCTGAATGTTTTATTTTAAGAACCCTCTTTGTTGTGTTTAAACAGCATAGGAATGAAATAGGATTAACATGACAACACAGAGGCTTTGTTTCTAGATTAAAGCCGTCTAACTTTGGATGAGTCATTTTTGTGCTGGTGGACAAGAAGTTTTAGCAACTGAGTTAAATTATATTACAGAAACAGGGGCTGAGCCAGTAGTTGTATGTGCTCTTTTTTGTAGCTTCATGGGAGATTTCAGACTTGGTTATAGTGAGTGGGAAACAGTAGACTTGTTAGTCCTGCTTTGCAAGCACCTTCTATTTGGTCTATAAAGTGAAGGTTTGCTGAGGAGTACATAATGCTTAATTTAACTTACAGTTTGCAAGCTAAGTTTTAGACTATGTTAAGTATACTCAGGATGTGTAGCATGGGACTGTTTGGTAGCATTTGCATAAATAAAAACTTGTTTGACATTTATAGTCTGGGTGTTGGAGATAAATGCATTAGGTTTCTGCTGTGGTCTCTGGGCCTCTGCCAGCAGATGAAGGAATCTAAATAATTAAAAGGATCACAGCTCCATACTCTCTTGAGTTTCAGGATCTGCACAAGAATTTTTATTCTATCACAGTAGTATCTGTGCTTCTTTCAACTATCTCCCCTTATCATCACAGATGGGTAGGGACTATTAAAACAGATTCAACTGTTGGACATTAAAACCATGCTAACGTTGATAGATGCTGGACACTTACCTGAGACAGACAGCACAGTACAGAGAAGCCTGGCCTGACACTGTGGATGCTAGCTCCTCATGAGGGGCAATAAAACCACATCACAGAGCTACTGCATGCAGGTTATTAACTCCTGTCTTTCAGTACTTAGTTAACCTCATGCAGGGTTTACAGTGGAACTCTACCAGTGCAAAAACTGTCTTTGAAATCAATCGAGCTGAGAAAATCCTAGCTGTAAAGAGCAATTGTTCTCTCTGCTCCTGGAGTGCTCATGGGGTAATCTTGTGATTGAAATGCTTTGCCATATGTACACCAGATAGGTATATAGGATAGGTAGACAGGCATTGAAAGCATCACAGAGCTCTCTACAACAGCTGACAGCACCAGACTGATGCCTATTTGTCTGAATCTTTGCCATTTTTCTTCCAACTAGCACTTTATTGGTAGCATTTCAGGGCTTGTGTGAGTTTGTGCTTTGGATCACATTGATGCTATAAAAGAGGATAATGAGAATTTGAAGATTACTTCTGTATTGATATCTCTGTGTCTTTTTCCTTCTTTACAGCATTTTGTTTGCAGACATTGTGGGGTTCACTAGTTTGGCATCACAGTGTACTGCCCAAGAGCTGGTGAAGCTGCTGAATGAGCTTTTTGGCAAATTTGATGAATTAGCTACAGTAAGTACAATATTCTTATTTCAATTTAATTTAAATGCCCTTCTGAAAAATGATGCATGAGTAACATGTTAGAAATCTGTAACCGACTGATTTAGCCCCGTATGTAATGAGTTTCTAAATCTTCTATTTTTTGTTAATATTCTGGAGAGAAAACAGTGTGTTTTAGTTGTTTAGGAAAGAACCTTTGTTAAGACCCAGGGCAGTAACAGGTTCATGATTCCCTCAGACTAAATTAAGGTGAAACTACACCAAATGATTGATTTAACATTTTATTTAACATTCAGTGGAATGACTTAACTTTGAAAACTTGGAAAGCATAAAGGGATTGATAGCCGGGGTTCTTATGAGAACGTTTCTAAGAAGGAAGAGGAGAAGATGAAAAAGAGAAAGAGAGGGAAAGAGGTATCATCACCCTTGGTTCCAGTGACTACGATGACGGGCTGGCGCATGTGAATCCTCCGGTGGGGTGGCGGGCACACGGGTTCTGGTGGTGGGTTCCAGAGAGTTCTGAGTCCTCTATGCAGGTGCGAAGCAGGCGCTAAATGTGAGGGCCGGTCGGAAGCCCCATTCCTCAGATGACCGCTGTGTGACCCCTTATTTTAAAATATACTTTTCTTCCCCCTCCTTGGAGGCCATCAGTGTTTTTCATGGGTTTTGTTTGCACAAAATAGGGAAAATATTTCAATATTTACACTTCTGTCCTGCATGGAAAAAAAATAGGATAATGGAAAATAGGAATACTGGCAGTATGGTGTAAAACTATTTTCATATAATATGAGAAAATAGAGAGTAAAATTAGTTCTTCACATAGAGCACTCCTTGTAACAGAAATGATGGTAGCTTTTCAGAGAGGCTATTGTAGGCAAAATGCGATCCATATCATTACTGAGGCTTATGTTTTGGTCATTGCACTTACATTGTGCCAGATTCCCCAAGGAAAAAGAAAATTAGAGAAATGTTCCTTGCCTATGACCCCTAGCAGTCTAATGGTACCACAAGCACGTGACAAGAAATGAAAGGAATGGATGTGCCTGAAAAAGCCACACATCTTGTATCAAATTATAGTTAACAATATGCTGAAAATGTGTTTTCCCCTTCAACAAAACACAACTTCATCAAATCTGTCTTGTTTGACAGCCATGTCCTCAGAGCCTTCATTGCTGAGAAGTATCACCTCCACATAGAATCATAGAATTATAGAATAGTTAGAGTTGGAAGGGACCTTCAAAGGTCATCTGGTCCAACCCCCCTGCAAAAAGCAGGGACATCCCCAACTAGATCAGGTTGCTCAGAGCCTCATCCAACCTGGCCTTAAATGTTTCCAGGGATGGGGCATCCACCACCTCCCTGGGCAACCTGTTCCAGTGTTCTACAACTCTCACTGTGAAAAATTTTTTCCTAATGTCCAATCTAAATCTACCCCCCTCTATTTTAAAACCATTACCCCTTGTCCTATCACAACAGGCCCTACTGAACAGCCTCTCCCCATCTTTCTTGTAGGCCCCCTTGAGGTACTGGAAGACCGCTATCAGGTCTCTCCATAGTCTCCTCTTCTCCAGGCTGAACAGCCCCAACTCTCTCAGCCTGTCCTCATAGGAGAGGTGCTCCAGCCCTCTTATCATCTTTGTGGCCCTCCTCTGGACCTTCTCCAGCTGGT